>PVJS01055478.1:0-12637 GCA_004027185.1 Glis glis
TTTTTTTTTTTTTTTTTTTGCGGTACCGGGGATTGAACGCAGGGCCGTTCTACCTCCGCGCTACGCCCCCGGCCCTATTTTTTATACTTTATTTTGAAACTGGGTCTCACGAAGTTGCGGAGGGCCTCACTAAGGAGAGAGAGAGAGAGAGAGAGAGAGAGAGAAAGAGACAGGGAGAGAGAGAGCCAGAGAGCTGAGGCTGGCTGCGAACCCGGATCCTCCGGTCTCCACCTCCCAAAGTACTGGGATTACAAGCGTGCGCCACCACGCCCGGCTCCATGACCTTTTAAAAGATATATGATCCAGTGTTTGTGTGTGTGTGTGTGTGTGTGTGTGTTTAGTGAAGTAAGTCTACCCATTGGCATTACCTGGGAGGTTTCTAGTACTCTGTAGAATTTACCATGCCAGGATTAAATGTTTAAAACAAATCAGCAAAGAACAAATTTATATGATCTCAATTATAATAATTTCATTTTTGTTGAGTAAAAATGAACAAAAAGTTGTTACCTTCTTGCTTTTCTTGCCTATCTTACTTGGAACAGATATCAGAATAATGAAAATGTTATAAAACAATGATAGCTAGTTTGAATTCACAGGAAGGTGTACATAACTACAAAGGCCATGCATTTAAAAATTATACACATCCCAATTTGCTTCCTGAATATAGGATTTTAAAATATCTCAGACTTATCTGTAATAAAAGAGAAACCCCCATCACTGCTAATAGAAGGAACTGCACTATTACATTATTGCTATTTAACTTATACAAGTGAGTAGGATGGTATTTGATTCCTTAAACTGCATAATTCCTTTAATAACCTTTTAAATGGAAGCTGAATTTTATAAGCAATTTATTTCACATGCAACAAGTCTTTATTTGACCTAATTTAAAGATAGTGTCATGGGTATATTTAAACATTTGATATTCTCTGCCCATTGACAAAACACAGCTAACAAAGTAAATAGGAACTTCAAACTGTCATCTTTTTATGTTTAAATGTTTATGATAAGCATTAATGTTGTGATAGGCTTCAAAACTATCTGGGCATTTTTAGAAAGTGGTTCTTGAACTTTAATGTACATAATAATCATCTAGAGGACTGGTTAATGCTCAGATTGCTGCGCCCAACCTGCTGAGTTCTGCAAGTCTTGGATGGGTCTGGATGGTTGTGTTCTCAACTAAGGTCCTGAAGCTGCTGATACAGGTACCACATTATGGAAAACATTGTTTCTGCAAGACCCAATTTACTAGATTCCTATTTGGGCCTCTCTGTTGGTCTAAGGTTCCTCAGCGAGACCCTAGTCTGGAGCCTTAAAGGACACAAAGAGTAATTTATCCCAATTGTCTCCAAACTAAAATCACCTTTGTATGGATTCCCAGATTCTGATATCACAACCCCATTTACCAAACGCCCAGATTTTCCCTCCTTTAATTGTTTCCACTGTAAAGTCACATTGTATAAGTCATCAATTTCAAAAGGTGATCTATACTTTGGATCACTTTCCCTCTAATCACTGTCTCCTATTTTTCCACATAATGCTCTGTCTGTCTGTCTGTCTGTCTCTCTCTTCCCCACCTCCTTCCTCGCCCTCTCTCCCTCTCAATATCTTTTCAGTATCTTGGCTCTTCCTGACCTCATTTGCCTCTACCCAATTGGACCTGCTTCTAGCCTAAGTGAAAAAACTTCCTAAGGAATAGATGGCCTGTGTTCATTCACTGCACCAGCCTTTGTTGAAGCCTCAACGTGTAATGGATATGATAAACATTCTGCATTCATGGGAATACATTAAAATAGAGGCGATAAAACATAAATGTATAAACAAGTATGATAAATGTGGGGAGTGGTACATACAGTGAAGATAATAATAAAAGGTAATGGGGAGCCGGGCGTGGTGGCGCACGCTTGTAATCCCAGTACTTTGGGAGGCGGAGACCGGAGGATCCGGGTTCGCGGCCAGCCTCAGCTCTGTCTCGCTATCTCCCTGTCTCTCTCTCTCTGTCTCTCTCTCTATACTTAGTGAGGCCCTCCGCAACTTCGTGAGACCCGGTTTCAAAATAAAGTATAAAAAAAAAATAGGGCCGGGGGCGTAGCACGGAGGTAGAACACCCCTGCGTTCAGTCCCCGGTACCGCAAAAAAAAAAAAAAAAAAAAAAAAAAAGAAAGGTAATGGGTAAGAAAGTGGGAAGAAGTGTATCTGAGTTACTCTGGAAACACTCCTCTGAGAAGGGAACATTCAGCTCAGACTAAGGTGATAACACCAGGAATATAGAAAAGGGAATCTCAGACATTCTGTTCAAAGAACAGAGAGAGATCTGTGGAGGGTTGAAGTTAGTGAAGTCATCAGGGAAGGACTATGCTCTAAGAGGAATTCAGGTTGGAGAGTGGGGAAAATGTTTCACAAGCTTATTCGTAACTACATGTCACACACATACACACACACACACACACACACACACACACACGAGTCTACAGACTGGGAGACTATGATACATACAGGATGAGAGTTAAGATTCTTCCTTCCAACATGAGTTAAGATGTCAACAGCATATGAGTATGGAAAAATGGAAAACTAATATAGAATTCACTGCCTAGCTTTTGGGGCCGGCTATGCAGAACACACACTGAGTGGCACACAGTTCTTATTTTAGAATGTAGATACATTAGGCCTTAACCTGTTGCACCCATAAATGATGAACTGAAGAACTATTCCAGGTATTGATACATAATAGTTATGGAAATAGTCCTCCTGAGTGAAGAGGGAACAAAATCGGGTCAGAAATATTTCTTACATTAGTTTACAAAGGCAATGTTCTCAAATAGTGACAATTCTGATAAAATCAGAAGAATCATTTCCAGCAAAGTAATAACTAGTATATGAAACACACCCACACATGCCTTTAAGCAATTTGAGAAAATAGAAATTAGCCTAAAGCTAGAGTTGTATGTTTTCAACAACACCCTCAAGAACATCAAGCTTATTGTACCTAATGTTTGAAATATGTTTTAATCTTATATCATTAGTTTCTAGGTAAGCCTGCACTGGAAAAGCTTGTTTTTTAGGATTCCCTTCAAATAAGGAAAGCAAGTCTATGTTTATAATTTTGCTTTGGCAGAGATTAGAATTTTAAGTCTTCTCACCAATAACCTGATTTTTCAGGATGATAGAGCCAAAATGGTCTTGCAAAAAAAGCCACTTTAGTTTTTAAAATATTCCCAGTCATTACGTGAAATTAAAAAGTCCATTGGTTTATACTGTAACACTCTTGTGACTGTATTTATGAAATCACCTTATACCATCTCCTCATCATACACATTGATGGAATTACCTGTCTGCATCAACTGTAACATCATGAACGCCTCTCTGGATGACATCCCTGGAAGATGCTGTGTCTGGTACTCTGTTCAGACTTCTGGTGTACAGGTTGAGCCCTCCATCTGTCATGTACCTGAAAGAAAAGGTCTAATTAAGCAATAGAAAATAAAATGATCTCATCATTTACTTAAACACATAATTTACTTAAACACTGTTCTCAATTTTCAATAATTACTCAAAATAAATTCAACTAATTCTTCTCTTCTGTGCAAACATTCTACTCACCAGGAAAAAGTAAAATGTTTTTAAAATTTTTATTAGAAATCAAGATTTCTTACTTCAAGTAGCCTATTATAAAACCTATTTTT
Organism: Glis glis; assembly: GCA_004027185.1. NCBI lineage: Eukaryota > Metazoa > Chordata > Mammalia > Rodentia > Gliridae > Glis > Glis glis. Next base: position 3,684 of record PVJS01055478.1, read on the forward strand.
TGTTTTGTTATGAACATTTTGAATAGGCTTGTAGATAATGTAACTCATTTTTATTTATTCATTTATTTTTTGGTACTGTGGATTGAACCCAGGAGCATCCTACTTCCAAGCTACACCTTCAGCCCTTTTTATTTTGAAACAGAGTCTCGCTAAATTGCTGAGGGTCTTGCTAAGTTGCTGAGGCAGGCCTTGAACCTGGGGTTCTCCTGATCAGCTTACCAAGTACTGGGATTACAGGAATGTGCCACAGCACCAGAAGATAATATAACTCTTAGTAAATAAAAGCATGATCATTTCACTTTGTAAATACCATTTTTGAAGAGTCAAAGGTCATAGAAAAATGAGGCACTGCTGGACTTGAAATGAATTTATTTGATAAAAATTGATTATTATCATAAAATAATAACAAGATGTAGTCAATGGTTAATATATTGCCAGAACCTATTCTAAATGGTTTACATGTAATAATAATGTTATTATCTCCATTTTAGGGATGAAGAAAATAAGTGCTAAAAGGTTAAGTACAAATGTTCACTTAACCAGCCATGGCTGGGCTGGGAAATGAAATCTAGAAAAGTTGACTCCAGAAACCATGACCTTAAAGACCATGCGATGCTGTTTGAGCTGAAGGCTACGTGTGCTCCTACTTCCTGTCTTTGAGATTTTGCCCTCATCCAGGCATCATCATTACACAGGGAGGTAGACCTGATAGTCATGACACTTAGGCAATGCTGCTTCCTTGGCTACTGGGATTAATCAGAATGTTTACTCAGCTATCCTATGTGGGCTAATCTGATTTTTATCTCAGATGTTTGGGAGTAAGAGACAATATTATTCCTATTTCTATAGGGATAATAATGAAACCTCAGGAGCTATGGGTATCTAGCTCTCATCAGATGTAAATATATATCAAGCACTAAAGCACTATACACACACACACCTGGATTTCCTATAACCACCTCAGTTATAACATAAAACTGATTATATATTATATTTGCCACGGAAGCTCCTGCTCTTTTTGTATATGCTAATATAGTTACAGGAATATATATCATCTATCTAGTCATCAGTCTAGATATGACTCCTTCTGCAGTTTCCACCCCAGCTATTATAAGATGGAATCTATTCAAATATATGAATCTGCATTACTATACTCTATTTCTGGAATTCACTAACAGAGGAAAAAATATCCTTTAAAAATTTTGTTCAAGCCTATTTTTTCAAATATCTTGATATATAAATCTTTTACCATAGTAACACCATCTATTTTTTAAAGCTTTATGGTAAATTATGTCATCCTTATGAAAAAGGGTATAAAGCATATCAAGTACATATTAAATAATAATTATTAACATGAATTTTCCTGTATCTATTACCTGGCTTCAAAAGTAGGTCATTTCTAGTATCTTCAATGTCCCTACACTCCCAGTCACACTCCCAACACTCCCTTCCAGAGCTTTCCACTGCCCTGGATTTTGTATTAATCACCATTTTTCTTTTAGTTGTGGTTTTCTGCATGGCTATGTATCTCAACAATTATACTGTTTAGCATTGTATGGTTGTGAATTTATATAAATTGAATATAATGGTATGTTATTCTTTTGTGACTTCTTTCATTAAAAATAACATTTCTGCAATTCACCTATCATGATGCTTATAATTGTGTTAATGATTTTAGAATTATATTGCTCCATTTTGTAAATCACTATAGTTTTTAATTAATTTGGGTATTATGAGCATTTCACTTGTATTTAGTTTTTTTGCTGTTATACACAGTGCTGCCATAAACATGTAGGTACATGTTTCTTGTGCTCACAGGTAACAGTTTATCTAAGGTCTATATTTGGTAGAGGAATCACTAGGTCATAGAGACAAAAACACAGATACAATTTTACTAGTCAATGCCTGTTATAGTTAGACATAGAATGACCCTAAAGAGCTCATTTATTAGTATTCAGAGTTGATACAGTTAATTCATGAGAGTTATAATCTCATCAATGGATAATCCATTTTAATGGATTTATCTGGGTAGTGGCCCAAGTCGGTAGGGTTTGGCTGGAGAAGGTGAGTCCATGGGGCTGTGGTCTTGGGGATTCTATATGGTTCCTCGTCCCCTTGCTGCTCCCTCCCTTGCTTCCAGCCTCCATGATGTGAGGAGCACAGCCCACTTTCCTTCTCTTCACTTCCTGACACCATGCCCTGAAATCCGTGGTTCCCGGTCTCACCTGCACTAAACCATGAGCCGATAAATCTTCCTTCCTCTAAGTTATGAGGTCAAGTCTTTAGATTATAGCTGTGAAAATGCTGAGTAATACAATGCCACACAGTTTTAAAAAGTTTCAGAACTTAAACTCCTATATGCCTATGGATAGGAATGTTATTTGTGAACTTTGCCAATATATGGTATTTTTGCATAAACCAATGGACATGAAATGGCACCTAGATTTTGTTTTAATTTACAAGTTCCCAATTACTAAGTAGGCTAGTCATATTGTTGCCTTATTATATGTCATTTATGTTTCATCTATAAACTGTCTGTTAATATGTTTTGCTCATTTTCTACTGGATTCTATTTTGTATTGTTGATTCTTTCTTTCCTCACTAATCCTTTTCTAGCTATAGTTTGTAGCTTCTATGAGGCTTAATCCTGACAGTTTTGTATTACTCATATGTATGTGATATTAATTTCTCAGAGTAAAAGGAAGCTTGATTTAAATAGCTTCCTATGTTCCCACAGCAGCTGCTTCTGTTATTTTTGTAGAGTTTAAAAAATTGGGTAGCTTGCTTTTTGAGACTTTCAGACAATGTTCCCATCTCCCACTTTTATCAGAACCTTCTCTACTTTCACCTTTATTTACAGCCACATCCTGTTCAATTTGATTCTATTTCCAGAAGTTACCCCTTCCTACTGGGTCCTATCCTGGAAGAGAATGGTGGACGGGCCCTTTGTATAGTTCCCAGGGACTAGACTGCTCCACTCCCATTACAGGTGACTGTGGGCCCTCACACTTACTGGTTAGTCAAGTGCTCAAAACCCTTCCCGGCTTCAGCCAATTTGTGTGTGTGTTCTAGTCAGTTCCTGTGTTATCCAATGTCACATTGCTACCCTCTGTTTCTTCTTGCGTCAATGCTGAGACCATGCTGGTCTTTGGCTCTCAGCTGTTTGCCTCCAACTGCTTCTACTTGGGAGTTAAAACAGCATCTTGTCATAATTCCTTTTTTTTTCAATAAGTAATTATGTATTTTTGGCTTTGCTCCTGTCTTGCTCTAGTCTGTATTCTGAAACATCAGGACACACTGACCCAATGAGATTGCCTACATATCTAAGAATAAAGAAAGAAACGGTCATCAAATAAGGTTCTCAGTCAGTAATTATTAATTATTAGCATAATTTTCTTAGCACATTTTTCTAGGGGGGATTTTTTCATGTTATCTATGCTGCTATAAAAATTCTGGGAATGAATGTGTATATATGTACACATATATTATATATACACATATAATACACACACCATATGTAATAGAATATAATATATATACATACTATATATGTATATATAACAGAACATTGTCTAGAATGTAACAAGCACTATGGAAATATTGACTATATTGACTAGTACTGCCAGCTATTTTCTTCCATTAAACTTTCTGTTTTCACCAAAAATGGCTCATATCTTGAATATGAAATGAGAGAAAGAATTAAATTTAAGAATCTGGGATTCACAGGGTAGATACTCCTAACTCAGTAGGCCCCCTGACCTTTCCATTATTATGCAATTCAGTAATTCAGGGTTTGCTCAAAGAGAAATGAGGAAGGATCAAGGCAGAAGCAGGATTAAAGTGTATATCCCTCCTTAATTTTAAATTCCATGTTTCAAAATTCTTAGATTATTTTGTGTTTGGGTCATGTGATTTAAGTAAAGTTTAAATTTTACATTTTGTGCTTCGTCTGTTTAACACCGTGACACCTAAAGGTAACTTTAATTTCTGCCCAATTAAAATGTGTAACTTTTGTTTTAATTATCCAGTGTTCCTTTTCTGCTTCAGGAATGGAGACTTTTTCCGACTCATTAAAAGAGGCCTTCCTCTAATTCCTAATTACTGACAGATTCACATCCCCAAGTGTGTAAAGTAATTTCAAAAAGAGAAGAAAGAGATAAGCCTTTGCATGCTTCAAGAAATTTTGAATTCTCAGAATGCCGATCAAGTAATTTTTTATTTCTACCTAGAGTACATAAAAAAAATGAAATGTCATTCCAATTTGCATGGACTTAATGACATTCTTGTGGTTATAGGAGAAAAAAATCCTAAAACAAACATCTTCATTTACTATTGTATCTATTAAAAGACTTTTGTCCTTTTGTACTTTTAAAAAATCATGAAGAGAAAATAAACTGTGTGATTCAATGTTTTTTATGAGTTGTAGCACAGATATTTCTAAGCCCATTTTTCTTACTTAGAGAAAATATCATCAAATTAAACTTGTCCTGGGTTATCTCTGGCCATTTCATCTCTCCACATTTAAATTCTCAGGTGAAGTGTTGGGCTACTTCCTACAGATGCCAACAGTGGCACACTACATACATTGGTGAGCAAGCACAGAGCATCCTGGGTGTCCTTCAAATACTCTCCAGTCACCCTGGAGCGGAGACCAGCCACATCCCCTGCTGACCATGTCTAGTCATCTTCCACACAGGGAACAGAACTGCATCACACTTTAAATTTCAGTCTCCCGTACTGTACCGCTGGAAAGACGAAGTGTGTAAGGCCATGCAGGTAAATACCTCCAGAGGAAATTTTCATATGGGATTTAGGGTATTTGTACTTGGTCAACATTAAACATGTAGACCACCTGTACACATTTAAACTGACTCATCATTGCTTCTCTGAAAAACTGATAGGGAACAAAACTGAAGGGATCCAGGGGTCCAAAACAGATTTCAAATGAGGCATAAAACAAGTGAGGAAGGAAATAAAATCTAAAATAATTTTTCTCCTCAATAGTGAATTCAGCAGAGACCAGTAACCTCTCATCAAACCAGTTTCCTCCTCTTCCTACACACACAGGAACCATGTTTTCTTGCCTCTCAAGAAATGCAGTTGTTTTGGACAAAGAAATGTAGGTATAATTCATCTGGAAAACATCCAGGCCTGGTGCAAACAAAATATTCTTGCACCATGCTTATTCCTCTTTTCCCATTTGCCTGTTGAATATCAATGTCTAGGGTGACACTGGAAACCTGACTGCGTCATAGCAGAATCACCATCCATCCTCTCCTATGAATGACTGCAGGGTGTACATTCCCCAACCGAAGGTCAAAAATACCAGCGAGGCTTTTATGTGAAGGAAAAATGAGCTCATATTACTGAGATTTTGAGATTTCTGTTATAGAAATTAGTATTAACTAATACAACTAGCATCCTGGGAAATGCAGAATGTTCCTGAGTATAGATAGGCCTCTAATCTATATTACTATATACAGTCATCAGTAGTTAAAAAACAATGCCATTAAAACAACTCCGCGACTAAGAGTACTTGTGTATATACACACACAATTATTGAATTAAAAAGCACTCACACAAATACAAAAACACTGGCATGTGAACTGTATGTGGGCAGGCACTGGGCCTATATCATTCACCAATATACACTCCATGACAAGAATGTTGCTCAACACATAAGATGATCCAGACAAATACTTTTTAATAGATACATATACATACATATGTACATAATTCAATTTATGATCCCTCTTCTCTCTTTATTCTTTTCCTAGGAGTATTTATGCCTCCACCAATTTCCACTCTCTTCTATTGAGATGAGATAGATTATATCTCTATCCTGGACACTATTTTTCCCACAAATGACATTTATATCCCATGTCTTCAATTCTGCATTTCAAACTCTAAGCTTATCATCTCCCTTTCTCCACACACACACAAAAGTTCGCTCTCTTAAGCTATTTTATCTAATGGTACATTTTTCTATCCCTGTGCTTACAACCTAGGTATCTTGCCTAAATTCTTTGTCTCCCATATGCCTTCCTAAGTAGTCCATCATCATTTCTGCAATTTTGTTTCTCTTACAATGCCTCTCTCATCCATTATTTTTTCTTTTCCCTCTACCAACGTCAGTACCATATTTCTGGCCTTTTGACCTTGAATCTGAGCTCTTAAAATAGTTCCTGAGTTTAAGCCCAGAATTTCTCCCATCAATCCATTTACATGCATCCACTAAACTGGCCTTTCAAAAACCATCACCAACTCATGTCCTGTTCTGTGACTTTTTCATAATCTCTAAGAAGTAGTGGTTTCTATTGCTTGTAGTACACAGTTTAAACTTCTTAGAATGATGATGGTGAGGTTTGTAATGATAACCCCTATCTCTAAAATCATCTGTTTAAATATTCACATTCTATGCCTCTCAGTTAAGAGAAAGGACATTGAATGTCATCTAATCCGACTGTCCCCTCTGGTTCTGAAAATTATATTTTAGTCAAGTGAACTGAATGGCATATACCTTCCACATTTGTACTTTTCTTGCAAATTTTCCCTTTTAATATATTTTTCTCATCGATAGCTATTTAAATAAAAAAATACAACTAAACTCCTTTCTATTTCCTATCAGAATTTAGTACTTTCTCCTTATTCTGATCTCTTAGCTCAATTTTAATCTATATGAATCTTTTGAAATTACTCACATGTACTGTCGATGCCCTTTTGATTTCTGATTTACACTACTCCCAAGATATGCTATCACTTCCCAGATAAGCATCTTACCTGAGTGTTAATAAAGACACCAAATCTTCCACCTTCACAAATTCCATATATGTGAATGTGCCTACTTTGCTAAAATGTATTGGTAGTCCCCAAATCAATACATGCAGCACCTTTATAGTCATTCGTAGACATGTGCAGAAAAGTGAAAAACAGTCCCAGAGGTTTCCAGCTAAGGTTAAACAAGGCGACGTTCTGCCTGCATGTTTCAGCTTTCATATCACAAAATGTGTCCTCAGTATGGTCTATTTAGTGCCATCTCTTCACAGTTTCCTCCTTTCTGTTGGAGATTTTGCTATTTAAAAATGGCCCAGGTGTGGTGCTGAGGTGCTATCTTGTGTTCCTGAGTGAGAGAAGGCTGTGGTGTGTCTTACAGAGATTTGTGTTGGAGAAACTTCAATCAGGCATGAGTTACAGAGTTGTTTGGGATTTCCATGTTTATGAGTCAAGGATATATATTAAATAAGGCATCTTCAAGCAAAGCACACATAAAACAAGGTTATGTAGAGATCAAATGATGAAAATGGAACTGGAAGCTTGCAGGAACCTAAACCTATTCTTCCTCTAGGAGCAATGGTTCAGTATTCACTAACATAGTGTTTGTGAGACTATAGTTTATAACTGCCATGAAAATAAGATTGACTATACATACATAGGTATGTTTGTATGTGTGTGTGTATGTTTGTGAATGTGTAAATATATGTGTATGCTTATGTATAAAATTAAATATTCATCCAATGTATTTGAAAAGTGAATATAAAAAATGAACACACAAATATGACCACATTTGAAGAAACTGAGAAAGAAAAAAGGAGATAGAAGAAATGATGGAAAGAATAGAGAAAAAAGAAGGGAAGGATGAGGGATAGAGTATGCCTTAGATATTCCTATGCTGCCACCATGTTCTCTGTACTGGGTATTCCTAGGCTATGTTAAATGCATACAAATATGATAATGAGAACTAATAACAACTACAAATCTGTATGGTATTAATTATAATAAACATGATGATGAGGAGAGGAGGCTAAGTCTATCATTTATATTTGCACTTATATTGTGCAAACTTATACCTAAGTAAATGTTTGGATGATTTCATTCATTGCTAACAACTTCATAAAAGTGCTATAATTTTATACTTATTTCAGATAACAATAAAAGAATTTAGGTAACTTAAGCTACCAAGAAGTCCAGTGATAGAAAGGGATTTAAACTAGGCATTCTGATCCCAGAGGCAACCAAACTACAATCAATCCAAATTAGTTATCTTATATCTTTCTAATTCTAAGTTGTTTGAAACTCTGGTAGGGTAGGTGCCAGAAATGGACTGGTGGATATCAGAATATCAAAGAAGAGCCATAAAAGTGACCAAAAATGGCTTTGTGTTCATTTAGGTCCTATTACCCTTTAAACATAAGCTTTTCATGAATAAAACCAAGAAGGGTTACCCATATAGAAGAATGGTTTCCTATACTGGTCCATATGGACAGTGTAGGTCAAATCCCAGCCTCACAAGAAAATTATAGGTAGAGCTCATTGGGAAGCTTTATCATGAATTACACAGCCTCAATTTTGAAGTCAGACATAACTGAGTTCTAATGCAAGTCTGGTCTTCTCCGTGTTATACAGTTGGGGCCAATTAGGCTGTTTCCTTATTTGCAAACATGTATAAAAATATCCACCCCATTGGGGTTGTTGGTGGTATGGAGCTTAAATGAAAGAATATCTTTAAGGCACCTTAACAAGAGTAAGGTAGACCACAGAACTGCTCAAAATGGCGATTACAATTGTCAATAGAAATTTTATTCTAATATCCTGTTTCTTACATCATGCTCATCCTCTGATTAAACCAAGTATTCCAGAATGCCAAAATACTCTTAAGAGTTTTATAATCACAATGTTTTTTTGGAATATAATAGGAAACAGAAGGAAAACAAAGACTTAAGTTTTTTAAAGTCTGATACGATCAAAATTCTGAACATGCCGGGCGTGGTGGCGCACGCTTGTAATCCCAGTACTTTGGGAGGCAGAGACCGGAGGATCCGGGTTCGTGGCCAGCCTCAGCTCTCTCTCTCTCTCTCTCTCTCTCTCTCTCCCTGTCTCTCTCTCTCTCTCCTTAGTGAGGCCCTCCGCAACTTCGTGAGACCCGGTTTCAAAATAAAGTATAAAAAATAGGGCTG
>PVJS01055479.1:0-12637 GCA_004027185.1 Glis glis
TGTGTGTGTGTTTGTGTGGTGTGTGTGTGTGTGTGTGTGTGTCCAAGAATTAAACCCAGGGACATTCTACCTCTGAGCTACACCCCCAGTCCTGTTTTATTTTTAATTTTTGAAATAGGGTCTCTGTAAGCTGCTGAAGATCTCTCTAAGTTGCTAAGGCTAGCCTTGAACCTGAGATCCTCCTGTCTCAGCTTCCCAAGCACTGGGATTACAGGCATGCACCACCACGCCCGGTTCTCATGACTACTATTTAATGTTCACTTTCATCATGCACTAGACTAAGCCTTCAATGCATATGATCTTATTTAATCCTTGTAAGAGTTTGAGAAGTTGCCATTTTAATCCCTATTTAGTAGATTAGAAGCTTGACTCTGGGAGGGTATGTGATTTGTCCAAAGTCACCCAATGAGTGAGTGGCAAAGCCAGGATTTGAAACTTAAGATAAGAATATGCTGAACCTCAGTATCTTTAATGCCAACCTCTTCAAAATACTGTTCTGAAAGACTATACCCCTGCTCTCAGTGGTGGTATAATCTAGGGGAGCAAAGGCTCTCACTCCGTTGCATTCTAAAGTGAGAGTGCCCCTCAAACATTTCTTTAGCTTCTCAGGACCACTCTTCCATCTGTAAAATTGGGATAATAACATATGATCATCCCATCACATCTGGTTTTTCATAACATCAATTACTTTGCACAAATGTAAGACTACTTCATTATTATGGTGTTGAGCAGCATTGCTCTCCTATAGGGCTCCTGCTAAACCAAGACTGGAGTTGTGTAGCAAGGTAAAAATATCCCCCTCTTCTTTTCCTCTTCTCAGGGAACTAGAATACCACTGTTACTTATGCATATCACAGTTTATGTAGTTGAGCAATGTGGCTCTGTCACAAGACACATTTACTGTGGAAACACTGGCTTGCTGCTCATGCTCGGAAGAGGTTCACATGCTGACAGTGAGCAGGCCAGCAGGTCTCTGTGGTTGTATTTCTACCCTCCATCACTGCATGCTGCATTTATTCCTTTGAAAAAGAGATCATAGAGGCCCTGGCCAATGAACGTATCTAATGAATGTGCCACATCCTCCCCTCCCAATAGAAGATTGTAGCAGTAGCAGAGAGAGAGAGAGAGAGAGAGAGAGAGAGAGAGAGAGCATTGACAAGACTTAAAGGAAGGTTTTGGCTTGTCCATGTCATTAAACAATTAAATGAACTGTAATTACCCAGCAAGCAAAGACTATGTCAGTCTTTCTCATCATTATATATTTAGTGCCCAGTTCAGTACTTGGCATAGGGAAAGAGGAGAGAGACCTTAATAAATACTTGATGAACTCTTGAATCAAAATAAGAGTAGTCAATATTTGGGGAGTATGCTCAATGGGCCAGGTACTATACTAAGCATTTTATACTTATAATATACTTATATTATACTACACTAAGCATTTTACATAAGTGCTTCAATTGTTATTTGTCCATTTTACAGATGAAAAGGCAAAAATTTAAGGAGGTCAAATAGGCCTTTCACGGTGATGCACACCTGTAATCTCAGGCTTGCGAGGCTGAGACAGGAGAATTGCAAATTCAAGGCCTACCTCAGCAACTTATGGAGACCCTGTTTTAGCATAAATAAATAAAAAGGGCTAGGGGTGTAGCTCAGAGGTAGAAGGCTTCTGGGTTCAATCTTCTGTACCAAAATTTAAAAAAATTAAAAATAAAAAGGTCAAATAACTTGGTCAAGTCATAGCTGATGTCGGACAGGGATTAGAATCAGGGCTGAGTGACTGTAGTCTGTTCTATACACTCCTCTAGTTCAACTCTAACTTTATAGAGGAAAAGGAGGGTTGGAAACATGTGACTCTCCCAAGAAACTTCAAGGCTTCAAATAATGTCCATGTGTAGGCGTTTCATGGGATTGCAGAAACATATGCCATGCGATGGGAGAAAGAAGGAAAGTACAGTTCCATGAAGGAAATAGATAGGAAAAACCTTTCCTTGGAATGAATGGGTGCATTGCTAAATTTCCTAAGTTATCAGAGGCTTTGGCAAATGGAAAGGAAAGTTTTCAAGGAGCCTTGGAGGAGAAGTCAGATCCCAGAAGTTTCAAAGATGATTCATTACTTGTACAAGCCAAAGGGGATATCAGAAAGTGCCCACAGGGTTTACGCTGTGGGAACACTGATTCCAAGACCACTGGGCTGACTTGAAGAGAGACTCTGTTTGCAGAGATTCAAGGCTATGGATGAGTGAGTACAGTGAAAACTTCAAGAGCAGGGTTGTGTCTGATGTATTCAGAAGAGGGGGGAAGAGCCAAGAATAGCAAGTTTCACTCGGTTGTAATTCCACCCTGTGGGCCAGGAAGAATGACTACTTCTGTATTATTTGGAAATAAAATTCTTGCTAGAAACAATATAGTTAGATGAGGATTGTAAGATTATGTCTTATATAGCATAAAGTTGAGGTGTGGATAAGAGGACTTAAAAATGATTCATAACTGTGGTGATAAAGGTGGAGATAAGAGAAAATAATTGACTACATTATCTGATTTCCCATTTGAGTTTCATTTCTTCAGGGCCACTCCATGACATCGTGTCTCACCTGGTTCCCCTGACACTAGTCTCTCCATGAACTTGTGCCTCTAATGGAACATACCATGTAGTTTACATCAGATAATGCATTAATTTTTGGCATGACTCCCTTCCCCCATCCCACCAACCAGTCGTGATACTTTAAGATTGGAAGTTGTATTTTTCATAACTTTTTATTCCTTCTTATACAAGAGGGGAAGCATACTGTTGCAAAATAAATATGGAATCTAGATTCATGTAGAGCAATTCTCAAATGTTGCTCTGCTGTATTGTTGCATAATTTTGAGCAATTGAGAAAGATAAGTAATACTTGCTGATTATTTACTCTATGATTATATGTCTATGCCCAATATCACTTTCTAGAAGACTGGGATGTTAAGCCACTAAGTCCAGTCCAGGTGCAATTTTCCTGACCTTAAGATAGGCCACTGGATAGGTGTCGTTTGCATTTCAAATATATCATTTTAAACTGAGAGGGTCATTATAGAGGCAGCACATTAGAGAAAAGGTGGATCACAAACTCAGGAAGGTTAGAAAAGCTCAACTATTTTCAAAGGACTTATAGATAGGTCCGAGGGAAGGGAATCTTAAGTAGAGGGGGGGAAAGGATAGGAGAGAGCCTGGGATTATGCCTTAAACCTAAGAGTATGTAGCAGTGACTTTAATTCATTTATGTTTTTATTGGTACATTGTGATTATACATCCTAGTGAGACTCAAATCCATACAAGCACACATGTACAACACAGGTCTTTGTATAATTTCCTTCAGGTCCCACCCTGCTACCCGCCCCCTATACATAACAGCTAGATTGGTAGTGATATCTTCATACATGGGCACAGCATAATTTGAACTGTCTCTTTGTGATAGTTGGTCTGGTTTGTCAACTTGACCCACCTAAGATCATGTGACTTTGGTTGTGTAACAGCAGATTGAACCGGAAGTCCTGCCCTAAATGTGGGTAGCAGGGTTCTGATAGGTGCAGGACTTAGATAAAAGAAGGAGAAAGCGGTGTAGAGGGAGCCGCAACTCTTCCTGAAGAAAACGCGTCTGCTCTCGTCTGAGATCGTTGGCCTCCACCTTTGCCATTTCCTTGAAGAGCTTCTTGATCTTCTGCTCTCATCTGAGATCGTCGGCCTCCAGCCTTCGAGCTGAAATTTCACCATCGTTTCTCCGAAGAGCTTCCTTATCTTCACATCTTGGACTGGACTGAATTGGTGGTTGCTTCAATCCTAAGGCTCCAGCTCTTAGACCACCAGACCAGCTACTGATTCCTCTGATTCTTCACATGCAGTCGAAACTCAGGACTACATTGTGAGCTGATCTAATAAATCCCTTTTTCATATACTCATTCTGTGAACTCTGTTAATCTAGTGAACCCTGACCTTAGTTCCATTAGTTCTTCCCTTTCCCCTCCCCACCTTCCTCCCCCTATCCACTTCCACTGCTCTACTGCTCACTGTCCTCAATTACCTGAAGTCCCTTTTATTTCCTATTTTTCTTTCTAGCCTCCATGTATGAGAGAAGACATTCAACCCTTCACTTTCTGCAGCCGACTAATCTCACTTAGCGTAATATTCTCTAGTTCCATCCCTTTTCCTGCAAATGACATAATTTTGTTATTCTTCATGGCCGAGTAAAATTCCATTGTGTGTACAGACCACATTTTCCTTATCCATTCATCTGTCGATGGACACCTAGGTTGGTCCCATAATTTGGCTACTGTAAATTGTGCTGCTATAATCATGGATGTGCATGTATTACTATAGTACTCTGACTTTGATTCTTTTGGAGAGATACTGAGGTGTGTTATAGCTGGGTCATATGCAAGAGCAGAAATGAGCTCTCCACTCTGCATGCATCATATTTGTATTCTCACGTACCAGGGAGCTTCAGTCTCCTCATCCGCAAAAGAGAATGGCGGAGAACAGCTGCCTCACTGGGCTGCTGAGGGAACTGCATAACGTTACATCGATGGCAATACTGAGTACAAATGCTGAAGTCCTTGCTTCTGTTCACTTCCGAATAAATTGTTTATCCTCAAAACACATTTAGTGACTGCATGAATAAGTGAATGAAGGAGCTAATGAATCCTTACCTGGGTCTTAGACACTGTCCACTGATTTCTGCCTTAAAATTCCTTTTCCCAGGTTTTAGGTTTAGGAAGGGATACATTTCTTAATTGCCTCCTTTGCTTTTCGCTACTATGTGTGCTTCTAATTGAGACTGAAAGATGGTGGCAAGGAGAATCTGTTTAGCTATAATGAGTGTTTCTTTGGCAGGCATTATCTGACAGGCCATTGGTAAATAGGAGAAAGGTTGTCAATACAATAGAAAAGTTGTGTTGATCTGTGCACAATTTTTTCAATATGTGAATATTTTATAGCAACTAAGGGCAACTTATCTCACAATTAAAAAGAAAGATCTGGAGTAAAAACTGAAAATCTATAGAAAGGACTTTCTTTAGTGCAAGTGGTGGTAAATTGAATGGCTTCCAGAACTGCAGCCTTTCCACTGTGCTAGCCTACCACAGAAGGGCACAAGGGCAAATAAAGAGCTCACAGTCATTTCCTTCTGACATCAAACAGTGGCTGAATGAAAAAGGCCACATTTGGGCTTGGCTTTTAATTTTGATTGTTGTGTTCCCTGTTAGAAACAAATCACCTCCAAAGACCTACATCTCCAAGAAGAAGGCTTAAGCCTCATGTAAGACTGACTATAGGAAGCAGAAACCACTCAATACTGACTGTGCACTTTCTTTTCCAATTAGAAGAGTTATTGTTTTTATTAAGGTTCTGGTAAGGCAATTCTTTGCATTTTGAGTTATCTCCCCAACCTGATTTTTTTTCATGAATTTTATCATTTAGTGAGTAATTTTGTAGAACATGAGGTTTTTTGGGGGGAACACTTATGGAATATCATAGAAAAACTATTAAAGATAGATAGAACCAGACACCATGGCGCATACCTGTAATCTCAGGACTTGGGAGGCTGAGACAGGAGGATCACAGAGTTGAGGCCAGTTCGGCAATTTAGCAAGACCATCAGCAACTTAGACACTCTTTCAAAACAAAATAAAAAGGGCTGGGGGTGTAACTCAGAGGTAGAATGTCCCTGGGTTCAATCCCCAGTACCAAAAAAAAAAAAAAAGATAGGTATCTCACAAGAGAGAATATAGGCATACCCACGTACATACTAAAATATCCCAGGGACATTTTCCTTTGTAAGGTTTTACATGATTAGGATTCCTTCCAAGGATTTTTACAGTTAGTGATGAGGCATGCCAGGCAGAGAAACAAATTAAAGGGAGACAGAATGTGAGTCCAGATCGTGGGGACAGGATCAATAATTGGGCTAGAAGTCCATGCAAAGTGAGTGGAGAATTCTAGAAGCCAAGGTGGGATGGCTAAGGAGCTCAGCCAATGTAGCCATTATGTGCTGATCTGTGCCTAGCCCCCAAATTCATATGCTAAAGCCCTAGCTGTCATGTGATTACATTTGGAAATAGGGCCTTTAAGGAGCAAATTAAGATCAAATGAGGTCTTATGGGTGGGATCCTAATCCAGCAGGACTGGTGTCTTTGTAAGAAGAGGAAGAGATACCAGAAATCCCTTTTTATCTGCAAAGGACAGAAGAAGAAAGGTCATGTGAGGACACAGGGAACAGATGGCTATTGAAAACCAGCAAGAAAGTTCTCCCCAGAAAGCCTTGCAGAGCATCTTGATCTTAGACCTCAGCCTCGAGGACACTGAGAAAATAAGTTTTTACTGTTTGATCCACCCAATCTGGGCATTCTGTTGCAGGCAATTTGAGCAAACTAATACATAAGAGCTCATAGGAGTTTAGATGGCATGGATTAAATGTCAAATGTAATACACCAGTGTGGGCTATCCATGTAGAGGAACCTGGACCCTCATTGGGATTCTGTGGAGGAGAGGGGAATGGAAATGAGGCCAATGTGGCCTCTGCATCTCTGCATCCAAGAGTCCCTAAGTTGTGTGATAGTGTGGGAGCATACCATAACACATTCATAGATGAGAAATAGAACAAACAGGTCCCATATGAAAGGCACTGACATCGTGTTGTGGTGTTGCAAAGAAAGAAGACAGCTCTTCCCATGATGGTGTTAATAAAGAACTTATAGGGAAAATTACATTCCCTATAAGACATGTTCCATGTTATTCTTTATAAGTCAATATGCCTTACAAATTCTCCATATACTTACTTAAAATATGTAATTCCTATATGTATCTTTTAATTTTGCTTCTTCTTAAAGTGTAATTTATATACTATACCATGCAATGGATATATAACTCAATGAACTTTTACATGTTATATTCTTACATAACCACAAATTAGAGTAGATACAGTACACTTCCAGTTCTGTAAACTGGAAAGCCCTAGTGTGTTAAGCGGCTTTCCACTGCTATGATGAAATGCCTGAGAAAATCAACTTCAGTGAAGAAAGATTTATTTATTTATTTATTTATTTATTTTTATTGGAGCATTGTAATCATACATCATGATGAAGTTGAGAATGATAGAGACATACATGCACATAACACTTGGTGAGCCTCCGCCCCCGCCCCATCCCACCCCACTCCTTCACTCTTCCTGTGCTTGAAATTGAGATCGACATCGATGAATTTGTTTATATACATCATGTTCATTGAAGTGTCACCTTCACAAGTCTCCCTTCCTCCACACACCTCCTTCCCTTAGGCTCCCTCCATCACTCTACTAGGGTTTCTCCTCCTTTGTCTAGAGTCCCTCCTCCTGTATACAAATTTCTCTCTAGCTTACACATAGAACTCAAGACTCTAGCCAGAGTAATAAGGCAAGAGAAGAAAATCAAAGGAATACAAATAAGAAAAGAAGAACTGAAATTACCTCTATTTGAGATGACATGATCCTATACTTAGAAGACCCAAAACACTCACCCAAAAGACTTCTAGAGCTGATTAACAAATTCAGCAAAGTATCTGGATACAAAATCAATCTAAAAAAAATTAGTAGCTTTTCTATATGCCAATCAGGAATCCACTAAAAAATCCAGAAAACAATTCCATTTACAATAACCTCAAAAACAATACACTACTTAGGAATAAATCTAACCAAGGAGGTAAAATACATCTACAATGAAAACCATAGAGCACTAAAGGAAGAAATTGAATATCTTTGAAAATATAAGGATCTCTCATGTTCCTGTATAGGCAGAATAAATATCATCAAAAAGAAAGATTTATTTTGGCTCACAGTTTCAGAATGTTCAGTCCATGGGTGGTCACTTAGCCTCATCACTTTGGACCTTTGATGAGGCAGTATAAATTTAACCGCTCTAGAGCAGGTTAAAAATATTTCAAATACTGAATACTTAGTATTTTTTATGTTCATTTATTGGTGCATTATAATTATACATTTTGATATATGTCAGGGTATCAACATCATACATGCACACATTGCACATTTAGCCCTCCCTCCAATCCCACCCTATTCCCTCCCCCTTCCCTCCCTTTCGTGCTCCAGATAGTGATTGAGTCTTATAGGTTTGTGTATGTACATCATGTGCTATAGTGTGTTTCCCTCCACCCCCTTCCAACTCCCTCAGTTAGGTCACCTTCTTTGTCCATCTAAAGATTTATTCTTCTTCCCTTCTAAGTCCCTTCTAAGTCCCATTCTATCTAGCTCCCACAGATTAGGGGGGACATCCAATTTTTTACTCTTAGTGACTTACTAATATCACTTAGCATAATGTTCTCTCCATTTCCCTGCAAATGATGTGATTTTGTTCTTCTTTGTGGCTGTGTAAAATTCCATTGTGTACATATCCCATAGTTTTGTGATCCATTCATTTGTTGATGGACACCTTGGCTGGTTCCAAAGTTTGGCAATTGTGAATTGTGCAGCTATAAACATAGATACACATGCATTAGTCTGGTAGTTGGGTATATTGACAAATTTCTTGACTATTATAATATGTACTGAATGTTTCAAGCATTTAATAGCATCCATCTTGTCTTGGTCAAAATTGTCACTGCTATAATCCAAAAAGCCTGACCATACAACTTAGAGGAAAGAAAATGCATTTGCTCACAGTTTTTGGAGATTTCAGGGTTCAGTCCATATGATGCCTGGATCTGAGGAGCTCGAGCATGGCAGCAGGAAGCAGAGAGAAGGAGAGAGAAAGGGCTCTGTTCTCACATCATAGAAGCTGGATACAAGAGAACTACCAAGCAAGCAAGAGGATTCAAAGACAAAAGCATAGTCCCCAAGGCCACACCTCCAGGGACCTACCTTCTCCAGCCACACCCCACCTGCCTAGATTATCACCCAGTAAATCCATTGAAATGGATTTATCCACTGATGAGATAATTACATGACTTAATTACCCCAACACTGAACATTAAAACATGAGCTCTTCAGGGGACATTCTATACCTAACCATAACACATCTATGTTAGGAATATTTTAAAGATATTTTCAGGCAAATATGTCAAAGAGTACTTTGACCTTAATTGACTAAAATAGTCCATGATATTCAAAATTCATTCCAAAAGGGAAAGGTCTTTATAAGACTGAAAAATATTTTTTAAAAGAGTCTTTAGCCCATATTCCTGGAACATGGCCCACATGACTTATTTGAATTTTAGGTAAATGTAGGAATTTGAATTGGTCATGTGCTGGGCCTTTAATGTCCAAATATATACAGGAACAAAAATGGTGTTTGCCACTTAGTAGGAGCAAGTCACTTCAAAAAAATGTGCATTGAGTTAATTAGCATTAGGAGTACTACTGTCAGGCAGAGTAGCACACCTCTGCAATTGAGATGCAATTTTAAATGAAGTTGGGAGGGAGGGGATAAATTAAAGCCCTTGGTGAAAGGCTGCATTTTCCATTTTACCCTCCCAAGTGTCTCAGTAGACAAATACTAGCTGATTACCAATGAGTAGCATGTCGCCCTGAGTGGTGTTTCAAGGGCTGATTCATAGGTCTCAGGAAGCCAAATCAAATATCGTGGGAATGGCTTTTGGAGAAATACAGTCCCTGGCCAATTTTCCACCAGTTCCTATGTTGCCTCTCTAAATGTGGGGTTTTTCTGTACATGCTAGGGTTCTTGCTAAATTGCATCTTCATAAGATAAGTCAATGTTGCTCGACCCGAAGTGCACACTAGACACAGGGCTCAGTGCAACAGACAGAAACAACATGGTTTAGATCTCTAAATGCTCAGGTTCTCTGACAAAGCTGTAAACCAAGCAGTGTGATATATGGCATGCATTAGGGTATGCAGGACAGGCTTGGGAGAGCTGGAAAAATCCTTGCCTTTAGAACCTGACATGATTTAACTCCTGACTGCTACTCCATAAGCTGAGTGTCCTCAGACAAGTTATTTAGGCCCTTTAGGAATTATTTTTATTTGCTTCAAAACAGTGGTGATGCTACTTAGAGACAATACACATAAAGCACCTGGCAGAGGAGAGCCATCTGATGACATTTGTTCATATTTTTATGTTCTAATCGTACGACCCAGGAATGATTGACTTGCATGGGGCCACAGCTCCTTCCACTGTCAAGGTGGAAGCCACTAACTATATCCTCTGACATTTTTATTTTGCCGCTAGGTTTTCCTGACCTTCCAGGAAATTAGATGTAGGTTTTGAAGGATGCTATAAACACTGGACCTTCTAAGGTGGCTTTCAGAGAAAAAAGAAAGTACAGGAAACTAGAAAAAAATGTTAAAGGCATGGATTTCAAATCATCCTTGATTTCTTCTGTCTCAAGTTGAATTGGATTTCCTAATAGTTCATAGTCTAACCAGAAAACAGGGGTTGTCTTGTGGAATATATATATATATATATATATATATATATGAATGTGCATGCTGGGAGGAAACAAAAAACAGGGCCTGAGGTCATAAAAAGTGTCAATTCAAAACTTGAATTCAGAATCAAAACCTGCATGTTTCCTAACTTTATATCATTGTCTTCTAACCTAGTATTATTTGGAACTGTGTAGTAGGCAGAACAATCCCCCCACACACAGACACACACAAGGATGTCCAAGTCCTACTCCCTGGACCTTGCAGATATGTTAAGTTACATGATAGAGGGAGAGTAAATGGAAATTGAATTTAGGTTGTTAATCAGCTGATCTTAAAATGGGGACATGATCCTGGATTACACAAGTGTGTCCAATGTAATCACAGACCTGCTTGAAAGTGGAAGAGGGAGATGGAAAAGATTCGAGGGTGAGTTCACAATAAAGGCACACAGATAGGCAATCCTGCCCGCTTCAGCCTGGCAATACCCATTTCATACTTTTGACCTCCAAGACTATAAGATAACACATTGTGTGATTTTAAGCCACTAAAAGTTGTGTGGCGGTCTGTTATAGCAGCCATAGGAAACAAATACAAATGGGGACCATAGACTGTCACAAGATGCTGTAATTTAGCCAGGCCCAAAGAACGAGTAGATGTGTGTTTTCTCTTATATGTGGAAGCTAGGGAGATATTTGGAAATAAGGGGAAACATCAGACAGATGAATAGAAACTCCAGGGGAATGACTGAGGAGGATTAGGGAAGGGAGAGGCAGGGAATAAAGCCATAAAGAATAAATAGTAGAAATAATGCTATGAATGTATGTAAAATTGCCAACTTCAATCTCAAAGATTTGTGGGGTGAGGTTGAGGGGGCGGGACCCAGTAGGAAGGGCACCAAGAGTTGTGTGCATGTATTTTTCTGATACTCTGTACCCCAATATGATGTAAAATTACTATGTATCCAATTAAAAAATGCTATAATTTACTGGATCCTAAGCCAGTCTGACCTGTGAAATACTCGTTAACCTAGAAACCACTCCAAAGATCAATCAGTGGTTTACCTAAAACAACCACCCAAACTGCAAAACCACCCACTGCATTTACTATTATTAATTCAAAATTATTCTATTAATAAATGTGATTAGCCTATAAAATAAAATAGAAAAACAATTATTTATTGAGTGAGGCCTTGCTTTCTGCCAGGCACAGTGCTAAATATCTCACAGGCATTATTTCATTTGGTCCTCAAAATAACTCCAGGAACTAGACACAATTTTTCTCTCTACAGGTAAGGATTCTGATCTGCAGATGCCACCAGAGAAATGAAAAATTTAACACAAGTATATATATCATCTAAGTCTATATTCACTCCCAACTTTTATTTTGTATCCTTTTAGAGCATGTTTACCTATTTTTGAAAATTTTAAAGTAGAAAATGGACAGCATGTGCAGAATCTCTGATGCTGAGAAAAATACAGAGAGATTTTATTCACTTTCAGACCCAGGTAAATGAAACCTCAGTACAAAATACCTGAAATTTATGAAAGAAAAATATATTTTTATTAGGCAAGAATTACTGTAAAAATATTTTGAAAACAAGTATACTTAAATAAATATAAAACATTTTTCACTTCCAAAATGTTGATTTAACTTGGAACTTCTCAGAAACTGGCGTATCGATGCTTTTCTATAAGCAATCAGCCAGGATTAAATTTGGCTTAGGACATGAAAAATGCTTTGCAGAGTGTTTTTTATGCATTGGCTACTTATTATTTTTCATTAAACATTAATAGTGATACTACTTTTCTGTATTTTTTGGAACATTTAAAGATCTTCAAAGTGTACTCTCTCATTTAATATATTTCCTAATGATCAGCTGGGCAGGCGTTCTTCATCAATAACCAAAGAAGGCTCTGAGTTTAGTTCCCTTGAACACACTTACCAAAGGTATGCATGTGCCATTACCATGTGAAACACGGGACAGATAAATGTATAAAATGTGACTTCTTTCCCATGGAGTTTGCCATCTACTGAGAACAATTACATTGCAAATAATTCCAATTAAGATGGAATAAATGATAGGATCAAGTAACTTTGCCTGATGCTGCACAGAAAGAACCCACTCCAACTTCCTGGATTCTTATCCAATCTCTCTCTCTCTCTCTCTCTCCTCTCTCCTCTCTCTCTTCTCTTCTCTCTCTCTCCCTCCCTTCCCTCTCTCTCCTCTCTCTCCTCTC
>PVJS01055480.1:0-12636 GCA_004027185.1 Glis glis
GGAGGAGGAGGAGAAGGAGGAGGAGGAGGAGGAAGAGGAGAAGGAGGAATCTACTACTTGTGACTGCCATTGGAAGTGGGGGGCAGTCTGTAGGACTGAGCTCTCAACCTAAGGCAGGATAGAAGAAATAAAAGGGAAGAAAGGAGACAAAAGAATGAATAAAGAAATGTAACTTCAATCAGAAGTTCCACATACATTTCCAGACCCATCACTCCCAAATTTTTGAGAAATCTATAAATCTTAGAGTTACTAGAAATTTACCCACTTATGAAAATTACCTTGTAGACTGTTAATTAGTCTACATACTAAATACATTAAGCAAAGAGAGATACTATATATATATATATTTTTGCGGTACCGGGGATTGAACGCAGGGGCGTTCTACGTCCGCGCTACACCCCCGGCCCTATTTTTTATGTTTTATTTTGAAACCGGGTCTCACGAAGTTGCGGAGGGCCTCACTAAGTAGAGAGAGAGAGAGAGACACAGAGAGAGAGAGAGACAGAGCGAGAGCTGAGGCTGGCCACGAACCTGGATCCTCCGGTCTCCACTTCCCAAAGTACTGGGATTACAAGCGTGCGCCACCACGCCCGGCCTGAGATACTATATTTTAAGAAACCTATAATTTAGGGGACTTTCCAACATTACCTACTGATCAGATAACGGAGGAATCTCAGTCTAAGGACCCCGAGAATGGCCAGGTTGATGTCAGCGCCACACACCTCCCTATGCCCACCCCTCCCCAAGTTTCCTTTAAAAGAAGAGCCTGCACCCTGGCATGGTGGCGCATGCCTATGATGCCAGCAACTCAGGAGGTTGGGGCAGGAGAACTGCAAGTTCAAGGCCAGCCTGAGTAACTTAGCAAGACCCTACAAAGGGCTGGGGATATAGTTCAGTGGTAAACGGCCCCTGGGTTCAATCCCTAGTCACATGCGCGCGCGCGCACGCGCACACACACACACACACAGAGCCTGAGAACCTAAAAGTGTGTGTGTGTCTCTCTCTCTCAACATGGCCCTCATTCTCTCTCAATGTATCTCTCTGTTTTCCTAAATACATCTCCATCTGTGTCTTTCACTGACACATCCTTAAATTCATTTCTTTCCTGAGTTGAGGTCCCCCTCTCTGGAATTCCTTGGAGAAATCCTTGGGTGAGTATCCTGTGGGACCTGACACTGTCTCCAGGTAGTGTCAAAACTGAATAGAAGCTGGGCATGGTGGTGCACGCTTGTAATCCCAGTCCTTGGGAGGCTGAGACTGGAGGATCACAGGTTCAAGACCAGCCTCTGCTACTTAGTGAGACCCTCTGCAACTTAGTGAGACCCTGTTTCCAAATAAAGAATAAAAAATAGGGCTGGGGGTGTAGTTCAGAGGTAGAATGCCCCTGGTTCGATCCCCAAGAACACAAAAACAAACAAACAAAAACTGAATGGAGTTAGAGGATACCCCGCTGCTGTCTGCTGGGGCGGGGACAGAAGTGTGTTGAGCGAGGAGTAGAAAAACTCGTTGGTTCTTTCCAGATCTCTCTAAAAAAACCCTTTTTTTTTCTATCGGACTTTATATAGAATAGATATCTACATATGCATAAAACAAGGAATGTAGAATGTTGAGTAGTATTATATACTTTCAAAGTATTCTATAAGAATGTGTATTATTTTATTAATTGAAAAACTGGGCAGAAATGTTATTAAAGATTAAAAATAATAATGATTTCTTGGAGTACTGGGGATTGAACCCAGGGGACATTTCACCTCTGAGCTATACTCCTAGCCCTTTTCAAGTAACAGGGTCTTACTAAGTTGCTGAGTCTGGCCTCGAACCTGTGATCCTCCCATCTCAGCCTCCCAAGTTCTCCCAAGTTATAGGTGCAGTCCACTGTGCCCGGCCAATAGTGATTTCTTTACCCCACAGATTTGTGAGTTATTTTGGATTGGGCTCATCTGCACAGTTCTTCTAGGCAGTCAGCCCTGCACTAGTGGGGGCTCACCACACTGCCTCTGGACGTCCATGACTGGCATGCTGGGGTGGGTCCTGTCTGCTGTCGTCCAGCAGCCTGGTCTGGACTCCTTCATGTGAGGACGCAGGGTTCTGCGAGCAGCAAGAGTGAGGGTTCGAGGCCTCTGGAGGCTCAAGCTTGGAAGTCACGTGTCACTTTCCTTGCATTCTATTGGTCCAGGAAAGACAAGGGCAGCCGGATTCAAGGGGTGGGGAAATCAATGACTTCACTCCTGGGATCTGCCACGGAGTCATCCTGCAGCCCACGTGTTTGGTAACTATTGACTCCCTCCTGCACCGTGCAGGTCTCTGCTCTCAGTGGGGGACAGAGGCACAGGCCTCACAGCTTCCCAAACAGCAGAGCGAGCTCAGGGGATGCTCCTGGAGGGAGGGGCGGAGCTGCCATGGCCCCGCCCTGCTCCTACCTCCCGAATTAATAGGCTTCTTTAAGATTCCACGGGCTGTCAGCAAGTCACCCAGACGCAACCTCACAGGACAGCGCGCTAGATGCAACCTCACAGGACAGCGCAGGAGCGTTTCCAGGGTGAACAGCTTCTAGGTTGAACCGTTGTCGCCTGGCACAGTCTGATCCTGTACAAGCGAACCGCTCGCTGCCCCACTTTGGATGTGCGTGAGAGGAAAAAAGTGAAGATCTATTATTCATTTAGGAGGAAAAAAATCGCTGTTCTGGGTTTAGACACAAGCAGACAAACGTATGAACAACAACAACACATTTCTTGGAGGTTGCCACTGATACCATGTCTAGAAGTTCCAGAAAACAGCCTTGCCAGGTTGAGCCTTGCAGACAGGCTTCTGAGACAGGGAAGGCCAGCCAGAGAGGAGGCTGGGGAAGGTGTATGTGTGTGTGTGTGTGTGTGTGTGTGTGTGTGTGTGTGTGTGCGTGCACGAGAGAAAGAGAATAAAATCTTTTCATCTTTGAGCACAGAACACAGAATGCCTGTGAAGATATTACTTGACTAGGTTTTGTATTTCCTAAATCAAGGACTTAGTCCCAGGAGCCTCCCGCCTCCAGGGAGGAGCCGCTTGGAGCGGAATCAGCGGCTGCATCTGTCTTTCTGCCCTGCACCTTCAGAGGCGGCCACTCACTGAGGCAGAAAGTATGGCCGCAATCTGTGCCGTCCAGAAAGCCGCTCTCCCTGCCTCTGAACAGTTCACAGCACCTCGTGCAATGAGGGAGAGAGAGAGAGAGAGAGAAAGAGAGAGAGGTGTGCAGGGGCAACCCCATCTTGTCCTGGTCCTCTTGTGGCCAGTGAACTCATTGAGTTTCTTGCAAGACAAAGAGGAAGAGGCTGGTGAGGGGGAATGGAGGGATGCAGGCTTTGTCCTCCCTGGGGCTGCAAAGCACTGTAGGTAGGACCATGGAGCATGGTTCAAGAGTGTGGGCTCAGCCAGGTGTGGTGGCGCACACCTGTAATCCTAGTACTTGGGAGACTGAGACAGGAAGATTGCAGGTTTGAGGCCAGCCTCAGCAACTTAGCAAGACTCTTAGCAACCTGGGGAGACCCTGTTTCAAAATATATGATAATAATAATAATGATACTATTAATAATAATGATGATAATAATAATAATGATAGGGCTGGAGTGTGTAGCGCAGAGGTAGAATTCCCCTGGGTTCAATCTCCTGTACCATACACACACACACACACACACACACACACACACAAAGGCATGGGCTTTGGACTCCAACAGCCATTAAAAACAGGGTAAACTTCAGGCAAGCTACTAAATTATGCCAGCCTCTATTTCCTCATCTGTAAAATGGGACTAATAATTGTGTCTATTTCCTAGATTGTTGTGAGGTTGTATATGATAACATAGGCAAACTGTTCAGCACATGATAATTGCTCAATAAACTGTAGTCCTGGTGCCACAGGACATCGGCAGGGAAGACAGCAGAGCCTCAGCCTCCAGGTATTCAAGGACTACCTGGTTCTCCACCCTAGACATGCATGCTGTTCCGGTCAGCATTCTTGAAGCTATAATCTAAAAGATTGACCATGTAACTAAGAGGAAAGAAGATTTATTTTCTTATGGTTTCGGGTTCAGTCCATGTGAGGCCGGGGACCGCGGATCTCAGGGCATGGCGGTGGGAGGTGGAAAGAGGGCGAGCACATGGGCTGTGCTCCTCACATCATGGAGGCTGGAAGCAAGAGAGAGAGAAGGGGGAAGAGGAAACATATATATAACCCCAAGGTCACACCCCCAGGGACCCACCTCTAGCCACACTCTACTGGCCTGGGTCACCACCCACAGAAATCCATTACAATGGATCTATCCACTTCTGTGATTACACCCCTCATGACTCAATTACATCAGCTCCAAACATTAATAAGTGAGCTCTTTCGGGGACATTTTATATCTAATGATAACACATGCCATCTACGCTCCCCTCCTCCCCAGAGACGAGCAAGTTCCAACTTCCAGAGCAGAATGAGATTGGAAAAGGTGGTACCTTTATGTCATTTCTCAGCAATGCAGAACCCTCCAGAACTGAAAATGACAATCTTGGATGGTAATCAGTGTCCTGTCCCTGGTGATTTTCACGCAGAGGTTGAATGACTGGTTGGCAAGGATGTATAGAGGGGATTTAAGATGGTGGGTGGATGGATGGATGCCATCTTTGAGAATCTCTGGATTCATAACTAGGTTAATAATGCTCACCATCTGGGTATAACCGTCTCATAACTGATGCACATATTTGATTTGCCCTTCCCCAGTCCTCATCTGAATTCCCCCCTGCATGGCCCCTCACACCTGACCCACCCATTGAGCTAGCAATGCCGGCTGGAGCTGTTCACCCTCATCATGGGCTTGGAGAGGCAGTATTACTTCTTTCTTTCTTTGTCTGTGTCTTCTTTACTGGGGATTGAATTCAGCAGCAGGCTACCTCCAAGCTACACCCCTGGCCCTATTTTATTTTTTATTTTGAAACAGGTTCTCACTAAGTTGCTGAGGCTGGCCTTGAACCTGTGATCCTCCTGTCTCAGCCTCCCCAGTACTAAGATCACAGGCATGTGCCACCATGAAAACTGCTTTGTGCCAGCCCAGTGGGCACTCCACAAGGGCCTTTTGAGGCATGCCCGCTCTGCTCCAGAGGTCCCCTCAGAGCCTGGGCTTTGCTTTTCTGAACTTGTGTTTCCCTCCCATCATACCTAACCACTCATCCACCCAGCACTAGGCAAGACCAGACCAAACAGTGCTTTGGCAGCTCCTGGGGCAGACACTTGGAAAAGTAGGAGCCCTCTCCTTCCTAGAAGGGTGTGCCTCACATTCTTATCAAGTCACTACCCTCAACTTGGTGGGTGGTGCGGTTCACAGTGCTGGTCCCCCAGGCCAAGCTTGGGTCTTCAAAACTATCTTACTGGGTGTGGTGGTGCATGCCTATTACCAAGTACTTGGGAAGCAAATACAGGAGGATCCCAGGTTCAAGACCAACCTCAGCAACTTAGCGAGACCATCAGCAACTTAGTCAGACCCTATTTCAAAATAAAAATAAAAGAGCTGGGGGTATAGCTAGGAGGTAGAATGCCCCTGAGTTCAGCACAACAACAAAGAAAGAAAGAAAGAAAGAAAGAAAGAAAGAAAGAAAGAAAGAAAGAAAGAAAACTGTTTTGGGCAAATGCTAATGTCCAGGCAGGGAAGAACAGGAATGAGAAGGCCCAAATTCCCTTCCCAAGCTAGACCTGGTCTTGGGGTTGCCTGGGGTTCAGGGAACTGGGGCTGTACCAAGGCTTTGGGGCTTGGAATAGCTGGAGAGGGGAGAAATAGAGGCTGAGGTGCAGGAGATCAGGCGGGGTCAATGCAGACTCAGTACTTAGGCTCTGAAACTTCTCTTTGCCCCCGTGTGTCCCATCCAGAGCTTGGACTTGGATGCTCAGAGACAGCCCAGGGGCCGATCCCACTGGTTCCTAAGGCCACCATAACCCACAGAGTGAGATGAGGGCCATGGAGGGCTCCGAGCAGAGAGGCAGTGCGGGTGAAATTGAGGTTCACCAAGGTCCCTCTGGCAGCTGGTAGAGATGTGCCCGAAGGAAGACCGAGGGGAGCCAACTGAGTCAGCCATGCCAGCCGGTGATGGTGGCCACTCCCATGGGTGGCACCATTAAAGTGGACAAGAAGCAATCGGATTCTAGATGATTTTTTTAAAAAGTACTATAAAATACATGTGACATAAAAATCACCATCTTAATCATTTGTACACATACAGTTCAGTACATTTGCATGCATACACTTAGTGGCATGAAGTACATTCTTAGTATCATGTGACTATTGCCACCATCCCTCCCAAGAACTTTATTTACCTTGCAAAACAGAAACTCAGGACCCATTAAACACTAATACCCCACTCTTCCCTCCCCCAGCCTCTGGCAACCACCATTCTACTTTCTGTCTCCATGGATCTAACTACTCTAAGTATCTCACACACGTGGAAGCACACAGTATTTGTCCTTTATGTGACTGGCCTATTTCATGTAGCATAATGTCCTCAAGGTTCATCCATGTCCCAGCACATCTCATTATTCCATTCCTTTTTTTCTGGCTGGATAATATTCCCTTGTATGGATAGACCACATTTTGTTTATCCATCCATCAGCGGATAGGGATTCTGGATGTATTTTGAAGACAGAGCCAGGAGGATTCCCCATAGACCCCGAGAGACAACTGTAGATTACTGTGCTTCAAAACTGTATGGATACTGTGTTGGTCAGAATTCTCACTTCTGTGGCCCAAGAAGCCTGACCACACCCAACTTAGAGGAAGGAAGATTTATTTGCTCACAGTTCTGGAGATTTCAGAGGTTCAGTCCATGTCAGGCTGGGTCTGCAGAGCTCAGAGAATGGTGGTGGGAAGCAGAGAGAGGGAGAGAGAGCAAGGATCTGTTCTCACATTCTAGAGGCCAGAAGCAAGAGGGAGAGCAGGGGGAGGAAGGACCTTATATAATCCCCAAGGCCACAATCCCAGGGACCCCTTCTTAGCAACCAAGCCCTGCCTCCAACATGGCTGCCTTGTTTATCTGAGGGCTGGGGACTTTCTAAATCCAAACCATAGCCAGGTGTTGTGGCACACGCTTGTGATCCCAGTACGTGGGAGGCAGAGACCGGAGGATCGCAGGTTCACGGCCAGCCTCAGCTACTTAGTGAGGCCCTCCGCGACTTAGTGAGACCCTGTTTCAAAATAAAAGAATAAAATAGGGCTGGGGGTGTAGTTTGGAGGTAGAATGCCCCTGGGTTCCATCCCCAGTACTACAAACAAAAAAATCCAAACCATTATAGATACCGATATGTTGAATAAACTACAGATTTATTCCCTAGCCTTATGAAGCTCAGAGTAACTTTGAGTGTTTTCTTGATGTTATGATAGGAGTCTCCCTTTCTCTCCTCAGGCAGAAAATTTAGCCCTTTTTAAGAGGTCAGGATCTAAAAGTTAACACCTCCAGGAGAAAAGCAATTCAATAAGATTCACCCTTGAAAATAATTGAACGTAGCTAATAAGTGCAAAATTCCCGTTTTGCGCACACAAACCTCTGCCCTAGTGTGCATGTTCAGCTTGCCCTGTAATGTGCAGGGTGCAATTAAACATTAGCATGCAAAGCAGCACTCACAGTATTTCTGATGCAATAAAAGGACAAAGAGTTGGAATCCACCTAAGCACTCAAATCAGACAATTTTCTTGGATATTGACAAAGCAGAGTTCTCCAATGCCCAGGCAAACGGTCCATTTCTCTGCATCCAGCTTAACCTGAAGCCCATTCAACTCAACCATCCGCTCAGCTGGGGCAGAGGCGGCGGGGGAGGCAGACACCGAACCCCAGGTCCCTTGTCCACGAATCCCATGCAGCTGCTTCATCTAAAATCTTGGAGCTGTAAACCCTGAGTCTGAAAGAGACACTTTATAGCTGGGTGTGGCGGCCCACACCTGTAATCTCAGTACTTGGGAGGCTGAGACAGGAGGATCACAGGTTTGAGGCCAGCCTCAGCAACATAGCAAGACTCTCCACAACCTAGCGAGACCCTGTTTCCAAACAAAAAATAAAAAAGGCTGGGGCTGCAGCTTGGAGGTTGAACACCCCTGGGTTCAATCCCCAGTAAAACCCCCTCCAAAAGAGAGAGAGAGAGAGAGAGAGAGAGAGAGAGAGAGAGAGACTCTTTATCTATTGAACCAAAAAATAAGCACCTGCTGCATTTGGGGTGTGCGCCCCTCTGGAACACGGGTGTAATTTTTATGACTGATCTAAAGCAGAAGCTCCCAGGGGAGGGGTGGCTAGATGGGGAAGGGACAGTGACTGATTGTCACATGGAGAAGCAACCCTTCCCACAGAGTAAAGGCACATCTCAAACCCATGCCTGCGACCCTCTGTGTCTTTAGGTTCCATGTCTACAGACAGAAAATACTTGGGGGGAAAATGGTATCGGCACGGAACACGAACAGACTATTTTTTTTCTCATCATTATTCCCTATGCAACACAGTAGAACAACTCACATAGCGTTTGCATTGTGGCGGGTATGATAAATGATTGGGAGAGGATATAAAGTGTACAGGAGAGCCAGGCGTGGCGGCGCATGCTTATAATCCCAGTACTTGGGAGGCTGAGACAGGAGGATCGCAGGTTCGCGGCCAGCCTCAGCTACTTAGTGAGGCCCTTCGCAACTTAGTGAGACCCTGTTTCAAAATAAAGTATAAAAATAGGGCCAGGGTGTAGCTCGGAGGTAGAACGCCCCTGGGTTCAATCCCTGGTACCGCAAAAAAAAAAAAAAAAGTGTACAGGAGGGTGTGTGCAGGGTCTATGCAGATACGATGCCATTTTCTACAAAGGACTTGAGCATCCTTGGACTCAGGAGTCTAGGGTTCTGGACCTCATCCCTCGTGGATACCGAGGAAGAACTGTGTGGATGACTGCTCTTCAAGCCACGCAGATGCTGTCCTGACGAAGAAACTACACACGTATTCCGCAGCGCGGTAAGTTCAGGGTGTGTGTTCTCAGTCAACACATACTAGACGAACAACCACAGGGCTGTGGGCCTTCTGAGGATGAGGTCCCCACCGTCCAAGGCTGAGAAGCGCTGGTCCAGAGATACAGAAAAGCAAGCTCTTGAGTGGCGTCTGCGGCCCTCTTCCCCAGCAAGAGGCCACTGTCCCGTCAGGTCCTGTGTTTGCAGGCGAGGGCTAGGCAGGCGGGAGAGCAGATGGAGTCAGGGAGATGTGGAAATCTCGTTTTCCAGGCTGCCAACACGCTCGGTTCCAGTGTCTCCATGGGGAAGTCCCGGGGAAGGCAGGAAAGAGCCACTGCTGGTCCGGACGGTGTCCCTACGCTCACAAGGGCAACGACCCGGCTTTCTTCAGTCTTGAGAACTGAGCCTCCCAATTTGTGTGTGTGTGTGTGTGTGTGTGTGTGTGTGTGTGTGTGTGTGTGCTGGAGATTGAACCCAGGGGCATTCTACCTCTGAGCTACACCCCCCAGACCTTTTTAGTTTTTATTTTGAAACAGGGTCTTGCAAGTTGCTGAGGGTCTCACTAAGTTGTTGAAGCTGGTCTCCAGCCTGGCATGCTCCTGTCTCAGCCTCCCAAGTCCTGGGATTGCAGGCATGTGACCTGGCTCTGAGCCTCTCAGTTTCTTGTGTCCTGTCTGCTCTTCTTCCCAATCAGATTTTATAAGCAGCTCCTCTGGTTTCAGAAATGTATTGTCTGAGCCAAGAATGGCAACCAGGAGGTGGCAGATTAGGGACATCTGGCACTGGTAGTGCTGTCTGGGCAGCCTCCCCCAGCAAGTCCATCCCAAGGCCCCACGTGGGTCAGAAAAACACCTGTTTGTACAGACCGATCAGAAACTAGGTTGTGAAACGACATGGCAACTTTTCTGAAAATTCTACTTTAGAAAATTAGATTTGGATACTAATCTCTCCCTTATCTTCCCCCCCTTTGACTGCTAAATCATACAGCACAAGCTTAGTAAAACATATTCAGAGAATCACACATAGAATTCAGACTTTAGCAGCTTTCGGTGGAGAAAACAGAGTTGCATCGAAGGCACGTTCTGCGGCACTTTGTAGATGACACGGGGCTCCCCGGGCGCAGAGCAAGAGCGCTGGTGTGGCTATCAGGGGACCTGGTCTGTTCAGGTTCATCATACCATGTGTAATCTTGCAGGAGTCAACCCACCTCTCTGGGTCTGGGGACTGGGGGTTGCTTTATGGTCATTTCCAGTGCTCCTTATGGATTCTATGCCCTGACAAGGAAACAGCAAATAGTCACGTGTTTTTGGCGTTCCCAGGGCGTTGCACCCCAGAACTATAGGGGGCCAAGAGCATGACATAAAATGATGCCCAGTCTCCCAAAGACCAAGCCATTGCCCTCTCAGTGTCTTTCATTCTTCTGCATTAAGCCCAGCCTCCACCCTGCTCCTGTCTCTCACCCCCCAGTCTCCTCATCTCCCTCTTGTCATGAACACAGAGCAAGGTCTGGGGTCAAACCACGTGATTCGGGGTCCCATGTATTCAGCTCAATGGCTGGCAACTACATTGTGTGCTTGACATTGGAGTTCTGCTTGCTCTAGGAGATGGCAAAAGATGTTTCTTTTATTTATTTTTTATTTTTATTTTTTTGCGGTACTGGGGATTGAACCCAGGGACATTCTACCTCCGAGCTACACCCCTAGCCCTATTTTTTATTCTTTATTTTGAAACAGGGTCTCACTAAATTGCGGAGGGCCTCACTAAGTAGCTTTTAAATGCAATTTAGTTAGGTAAACAAGTCAGTTTATGGAAAAAATGTTAATATCCAAAAATGGGACCTTGATGTTCCCCCCAAAAGAATAGGGTCTGTATGTGCATACATTGATATACAGTGTCCCTCCCATATACACTGGTTCTGTGAACAAAGATTCAACCACATTTGGATCAAAAATATTATTAGAGCCAGGCATGGTACACATGCTTGTAATCCCAGTACTTGGGAGGCTGAGACAGGAGGATCACAGGTTCAAGGCCAGTCTCAGCTACTTAGGCCCTCCACAACTTAGTGAGACCCTGTTTCAAAATAAAACAAATAAAATCGGGCTGGGGGTGTAGCTTGGAGGTATAATGCCCCTGGGTTCAATCCCCAGAAAAAAAATTGCATCTTTTCTGAACACGTAGACTTTTTTCTTATCATTATTCTCCAAACAATACAGTATGACCACTATTTACAGAGCATTTACATTGTAAGTGACCTAAAGATGATTTAAAGTATGTGAGAGGATGTGCTTAGGTCATATGCAATACTATGCCATTTTATATAAGGGACTTAAGTGTGGATGTCGGTGTGTGTTGAATACCCTGAGGATACCAAGAACCGACTGAACATGAGGTTTGGAGATCTTTATTTATTAATTTAGGGGTCATTTATTTATTTATGACTTAAGAACACCCATACTACTGCCTCTGAATTACAGGGTAGCTTTTCAAAGAAACGGTGTGTCTCTCCTGTGCTCTGCGGATGTTGAATAAAAACACCCAAGTTCTGAATTTGAGGACTCGATCCATGCAGTTCCTGGGGCTGGTCACTAGATGGAGCTTCTCCCTTTGTGACTGAGCAGGCCCTCTTGTTACGCCATTATGTCCTGGCCTGAATCAAAACTTTATTAACGGTTCTACAAATGGTCTCTACTATTCAGGTCTCAACGTAAATGCCACGCCCTCAAAGAGGCCACCTCTGATTCCCCTCCACCTAATCCTATTTTATCTTCATTGCACCTAACTTTTTTTTTTTTGGTACTGGGGATTGAACCCAGGGCCATTCTACCCCTGAGTTATACTCATAGCCCTATTTTTAAAATTTTGAAACAGGGTTTGGCTAAGTTGCTGAAGCTGGCCTCCAACCTACGATCCTCTTGTCTCAGCCTCACAAGTACTGGGATCACAGGTGTGCGCCACCATGCCTGGTTTAAACTCATCTTAAGTGTGTGTGTGTTAATATGAGTATCGTGTCCCCACGTTCCCCACACTGGAAGGCCAGCTATCCAGGGCAGGGATTCTCCTTAGAACAGCCTCTTGCACGCAGTAGGCGCTCAAGAAGTATCCTTCAATGGCGGAGTAGTGACCCTTGATAAAACGCTAGACGGAGCAGAAGAAGGAGGGCAGATGAAGTCAGGCAAAGCTGACTCTGAACGCCAGGCTCTCCTACTTGCTAGCCAGGTGGTTTGGAACACGTGACTTGAGTTCTCCAAGCTTCTGTTTTCCCAAGTATGCTAAGGAGAAAATAGCCACTACTCCACCAGGTCACTCTGAAGGTTTATTGTGAGACACTTGTGTCAAGGGGCCAGTGGAGGGCACTCAATCACTGTGAGTGGCTTCCCACCCCTGTCTAGAGGACAATTTGGAATAAACACAAAATGGTGGCTAAAAACTTGGCCTAAGGTTTTTCTCTCTGTCAAGGGCTCTGCCCATGTGTGTTCAGAAACGGATCATTAGAGCCGGGCGTGGTGGCGCACGCTTGTAATCCCAGTACTTTGGGAGGCGGAGACCGGAGGATCTGGGTTCGTAGCCAGCCTCAGCTCTCTCTCTCTCTCTCTTCTTTCTCTCTCTCTCTCTCTCTCTCTCTCTCTCTCCCTGTCTCTCTCTCTCTCTCTCTACTTAGTGAGGC
>PVJS01055481.1:0-12637 GCA_004027185.1 Glis glis
GAGGCTGAGACAGGAGGATCCAGGTTCGCAGCCAGCCTCAGCTACTTAGTGAGACCCTTCGCAACTCAGTGAGACCCTGTTTCAAAATAAAGAATAAAAAATAGGGCTGGGGGTGTAGCTCAGAGGTAGAATGCCCCTGGGTTCCATCCCCGGTACTGCAAAAAAAAAAAAAAAAAAGAAGGAAGTCGGGTTAAATGGCACCGTGAGGTAAGAACTAAGGTTTGATCATGATGAAGGTCACAGCTGGGTGAGGGTCAGGTTCAGGGTGGGGGAGGTGTAAGGGCCCAGGTCAGAGAGACTGTCATGTTTGAGAAATAAGGAGGTCAGACACAGCATTGTGGTGGCGGTCACGGGGGTAAGGCGAGGGCCAGGTGCAGGGCCGGGGACACAGTGGGGTGACAGCACACCCGAGGCTGTTGGTTGGGGTCAGCACCAGCTTATGGTGAAGGATAGGAACTGGCTGATGTGACGCTCAGGGTCAAATCCAAAGTCAGGGTGACCAGGAGTCCAGGACACAGTCATGGTAGGGGTGAGGAGGGCCTGGGTCAGGGCGAGGGTGGCCTCAGGCCCAGGGGACAAGCAGGTGGGGGGTGAGCGCCAGAGTTAGTGTCAGGGTCATGGCGAGTGTCACAAGAGCTGTGGTCAGGATGCGCCTCGGAGGCGCGTCAACACCCAGGTCACAGTCTAGGTGGTGGTGGGAAGCATGGGGAGGATCGGGGTCAAGTACAGAGCCCCGCGAAGGTCTGGGCTGGGCACGCATGAGGGTTAGGGTCAGAATCAGGGGAAGGTCGTACGAAGGCCAGGGGCAGGCGCGGCCTGGGCATCCCGGCCTGATGAGGCGGTGGTTCTCTGTAGACAAAGCTCGGTGAGAGGGTCGCTGATCTCAGAGTCTGCATGAAAGTCGGGGTGGAGTTGACATTAAGGGGTGCGGTCGGGGTGAGCTTCGCGGATGTGGTGAGAGTCAGGGGAAG
The DNA here is from genome assembly GCA_004027185.1 of Glis glis. NCBI lineage: Eukaryota > Metazoa > Chordata > Mammalia > Rodentia > Gliridae > Glis > Glis glis. The sequence continues at coordinate 972 of PVJS01055481.1, forward strand.
GTAAGGGTCAGGGAAGGTTCATGGTCGGGTTCAGGAGCTGGCTCCATGTAAGAGTAGCGTCAAGATCAGGTGCAAAGCCGGACGTGGTGGCGCACGCCTGTCATCCCAGTACTTGGGAGGCTGAGACAGGAGGCTCATAGGTTCACAGCCAGCCTCACCTATTTAGTGAGGCCCTCCACAACTTAGCGAGACAGTTTCAAAATAAAGAATAAAAAATAGGGCTGGGGGTGTAGCTGGAAGGTAGAATGCCCCTGGGTTCAATCCCCAGTACCTCAAAAAAAAAAATTACTTGGAAACAGGGCCTCACTAAGTTGCTGAGGCTGGCCTCCAGAACCTGCAATCCTCCCGTCTCGGCCTCCCAAGTTGCTGAGATTACAGGTATGCACCACCACACCCCGCATGGGTGGTGTTTTCAAACTCCACCGGGACCTTTCAGGCGGATTCCTTCTGAAGACTCCACAGAACAATGTTTCTCAGCTTTTAGAATTCATGTCCCTGATGGTCAGAAACACACGGTACCAATGTCACCTGCGGTGATTCGTAGCCTACCTCCTGTCCCGTTGGGAATCGCCGCTGCACCCTATGTCGCTCCAGCGGTCAAGGAGAGCATGCGGAGCTTTCGTTTCTCTAGTTCGTACGTACTAGGAGGATAACAGATTCTTTTTGACATTTTCCAAATATAAAATCTGCAGTCTGCAATCTACGTCTTCACACACTCCCTGACCCCTCGTAGGCGATCCTGACAGGCTTGCTGGGGCTGTCATTTCCCGGGCTCTTCTTGCTTCCCCGTTGAGGAATCTCTGCTCTCAAATCATTTAAAGATATTGATTATCTGTTCTGCCAAGGAACCTGTTCTTTTTTTTCTTTTTGTCCCCGTTGTCTGGGCTTGGTGTCAGTTTTCAGATAAGAAGGGGGAGTAGTGTTAAGGGCTCTATTTATAATATGTCCTTGAAAGCTTGGTGCCGACTTCTTCAATCCAAAAAAAAGCTGGCAGGTAAGGAGATGAGCTGCAAGGCAGGAGGTCACCCCCCAACGACATTGACAGCGCTGGATGGACGAGCGTGGGCGCACAGGTGCACACCCAGGCAAGCTCGCGCATGCGCGCATGCCCAATATCTGGGTTAGAGCGAATAAAGGGGAAAGGAGCACAGAGATCCAGGAAAAGAAAAGGAAACGCCACTGGGCACGGCGGTGCTCGTCTGTCATCCCAGTACTTGGAAGGCTGAGACAGGAGGATCACAGATTTGAGGCCGGCCTCAGCAATTTAGCAAGACCCTTGGCAACTTAGTGAGGACTTGTTTCCAAATAAAAAGGGCTGGGGGTGTAGCTCGGAGGTAGAGTGCCCCTGGGTTCAATGCTCAGTAAATAAATAAATAAGTAAATAAATAAATAAGTAAATAAATAAATAAGTAAATAAATGAGGCTGGGGTGTAGCTCAGAGGCAGAATGCCCCTCAGTTCAATCCCTTGTACCACAAAGAAAAAAGAAGAGAGAGAGAGGGAAGCAGAGAGGGGGCAGGGAGGGAGAGAAATTCCTGAAACATGATAGAAACTCCAAACATGTTTGGTGAGGAAAAAAAGACAGGCAGGCAGGAGGGAGGGAGGGAGGGAGCCACACAGACCCCAGATTCAGCGAGGGAAGTGGCAAACTAGGAGTCAGGGGACTTGAGTTTGGAGCCTGGCTCCACATTTATTAGAAACCTGAGCTCGGACCAGTTGCTTGACCTCTCAGAATTTTGGTTTCTTCCTCCCTCAAGTGGGTATACTATTTCTTTCCCAACTAATCTCAGAAAATTGCAATAAAAATCAAATGAGAGAAGGGCTATGAAAGTACTGAAAACTGAAAACCCTGTAAACTGGCGAGGCCCTCAGCACCCCGTCACGACTGGCACTTCTCCGTGTTGTTTGCCAGTCCCTGTGACGTGTTCCACGTGCACTAAAGCATTTTTATATATTTTTATGGGTACATTATAGTCTCACATCATAATGCAAATCATAGTGATAGTGACGTAGATGCAGACAGCACTTGGAGGACTTTCCCCCACCCTAAAGCATTTAACCTCACAGCATCTTTTGTTTTTGATTTGTTTGTTTGTTTGTTTGTTTGTTTGTTTGTTTGTTTGTTTTGAGGTACTGGGGATTGAACCCAGGGGCATTCTACCTCCGAGTTACACCCCTAACCCTATTTTTTATTCTTTATTTTAAAACAGGTCTCACTAAGTTGCGGAGGGCCTCACTAAGTAGCTGAGGCTGGCTGTGAACCTGCGATCCTCCTGTCTCAGCCTCCCACGTACTGGGATGACAAGCGTGCGCCACCACGCCCAGCTAAGAAAAATCTTTTCAATCCTATTCTTATAGGGCACTTAGAGAGGGGTGGCTAGGGGCACATGGCGGGAAATGGGGCACCATGGGATGGCGGTCTCCTTTCTTTGAAAGGAAGGAATTCCTTCAGTATAGGAATCCCAGGGAGCGGAGGCTCAGAGCCCAGTGCAGAGCAAATGTGCGATTTCCTCTGGGATCTTCTTCCCAGGAAATCGAGCTGAGCAGAACTCTGACAAAAGGTGGAACTTTTTCTGGGATCTAATTGTCTCAGGAATTTCAGGTATGGAGCCAGACTATTACGATTTAAAAGTGTGGGCCTGGCTTTTGTCTAAGAGCAACAAGCTCTATTAAAGTGAAACTAAAGATTAGGAAGTTGTTTTTTTTTTTGTGGTACTGGGGATTGAACCCAGGGGCATTCTACCTCCAGGCTACACCCCCAGCCCTATTTTTTATTCTTTATTTTGAAACAGGGTCTCACTAAGTTGCGGAGGGCCTCACTAAGTAGCTGAGGCTGGTCGTGAACCCGGATCCTCCGGTCTCAGCCTCCCAAGTACTGGAATTACAAGTGTGTGCCACCACACCCGGCTCTATGAAGTTTTTTTTAGAATTTTTTTTTTTGTGTGTGTGTGGTACTAGGGATTGAACCCAGAGGCATTCTCCCTTCGAGCTACACCCCCAGCCCTATTTTATTTCTTATTTGGAAACATGGTCTCCGAGGTTGATTCAAGTTTCACTACTTGCTGAGGCTGTCCTCGAACCTGCAAATCCTCCTGTCTCAACCTCCCAAGTACAGGGATTACAGGCATGTGCCACCATGCCCGGCTTATTTTTAGATTTTTTTTTTTACGGTACCGGGGATTGAACCCAGGGGCGTTCTACCTCCGCGCTACACCCCCGGCCCTATTTTTTATACTTTTATTTTGAAACCGGGTCTCACGAAGTTGCGGAGGGCCTCACTAAGTAGAGAGAGAGAGACAGAGAGAGGGTGCTGAGGCTGGCCGTGAACCCGGATCCTCCGGTCTCCGCCTCCCAAAGTACTGGGATTACAAGCGTGTGCTACCACGCCTGGCTTATTTTTAGGTTTTAAAACTATATTTTCCTTTCCTTCCCAATTTGTCTCCTTCCTATCTAAAATTTTATTTCTTCTATCCTACCTCAGTTTCTCTACTACAGATGAGGAGACATGGAGAGGGATGGTCAGTTGCCAGAGGTTACTCAACCAGTTAGTGATAAACTAGTATTCAAGCTAGGCCCGCCTGGGTCCAGTTGCCGGTTCTTTCTACCACCTCCGGGGCCTTGCTATGGACTCAGTGCCTTTCAGCATCGGCAAATGGAATAAAACTGCCTCCCAGCATTAATAGACACTGTAGAAAGAACAAAATTAGCCGGGCGTGGTGGCGCACGCTTGTAATCTTAGTACTTGGGAGGCGGAGACCGGAGGACCCAGGTTTGCAGCCAGCCTCAGCTACTTAGTGAGGCCCTCCACAACTTCGTGAGACCCGGTTTCAAAATAAAGTATAAAAAATAGGGCTGGGGGTGTAGCTGAGAGGTAGAAAGCCCCTGGGTTCAATCCTCGGTACTGTAAAAAAAAGAAAGAACAAAATTATGTCATTTGCAGGAAAATGGATGGAACTGGAGAACGTTATGCTAAGTGAGATCAGCCAGGCTCAGAAGGTCAAGGGTCGTATTTTTCTCTCATATGTGAAAGCCAGCGAGAAAATAGGAAACGAAAGGGACTTCAGATAAATGAGGAGAGAGAGCGGTGGAATAGGGGAAGAGGGATTGGGAGGGGAAAAGGATTGAGAAAGGAAACAGTTCAAATAATGCCGTATCCATGGATGAAATGCAAGTATGAGGACCAATCTTGCTGACATGCGTGGGGAGGGAACGGAGTGGATGCGGGGGGAAATGCACCAGGTGTTGTGCGCATGTCTGTCTGTATCACTTTGAACCTCACTATGATGTATAGTTACAATGCACCAGTAAAAGTAGATGTAAAAAAGACAGTGTGTTAGCTTGCTAGGGCTGCCATGACAGAATACCACACAGACTGAGTGGCTTAAACAAGAGAAGTTTTAGCCGGGTGTGGTGGCGCACACTTGTAATCCCAGTACTCGGGAGGCTGAGACAGGAGGATTGCAGGTTCGAGGACAGCCTCAGCAAGTAGTGAGACTCTCATCAACCTAGCGAGACCCTGTTTCAAACTAAAAATAAAATAAAATAAAGTCGAACTGGGAGTGTAGATCAGAGGTAGAATGCCTCTGGGTTCCGTTCCCAGCTTCACAACAAGCAAGAGAGTTTTTCTCACTGTTCTGGAAGCTGAAAGTCAAGGCCAAGGTGACCGCAGGGCTGGTTTTCAGGGAGGGCTCTCTTCCTGGCTTGTAGCCCCCCAACTTCCCGCTGTGCCCTCACATAGCATTTTCCGTGTGCAAGCCCTCTCCTAGTGTCTCTTCTCTCTCTCTCTCTCTCTCTCTCTCTCTCTCTCTCTTTGATAGTGTAGATTTAACCCAGGGACGTTCATTCTACCTCTGAGCCATACCCACAGCCCTATTTTATTTTTTATTTTGAAACAGGGTCTTGCTAAATTGCTGAGGGTCTCACTAAGTTGCTGAGGCTGGCCTCGAACCTGCAATCCTCCTGTCTCAGCCTCCCAAGTCCTGGGATCACAGGCATGCACCACTACCCCAGTCTTCTTTTTCTTCTTATAAGAACACCAAGCCGGGCGTGGTGGTGCACGCTTGTAATCCCAGTACTTGGGAGGCTGAGACCGGAGGATCCGGGTTCGCGGCCAGCCTCAGCTACTTAGTGAGGCCCTCCGCAACTTCGTGAGACCCGGTTTCAAAATAAAGGATAAAAAATAGGTCCGGGGGTGTAGCTCGGAGGTAGAACGCCCCTGGGTTCAATCCCCGGTACCGCAAAAAAAAAAAAGAACACCAGTTCTCTTGGATTAGGGTTCCGCCCTTATGACTTCCTAAGGGCCCCATCTCCAAGTACAGTCATGTGAGGGGTTAGGGCTTCATACCAATTTGAGGGGGGCACACTTCAGTCTATAACAGATATGTAATAAAAAATACTGCAAAAATAAAAATGAAAAGGTTGTTTATAGTCTTTTTCCTCCCAAGGAGGAATTTTAATTTTAAAAATTTCATCATAGCCGGGTGTGGTGGTACATACTTGTAATTCCAGTACTTGGGAGGCTGAGACAGGAGGATAGCAGATTCGAGGACAGCCTCAGCTACTTAGTAAGGCCCTCTACAACTTAGCAAGACCCTGTTTCAAAATAAAGAATAAAAAACAGGGCTGGGGGTGTAGCTCAGAGGTAGAATGCCCCTGGGTTCAATCCCCAGTATGGCAAAAAAAAAAAAAAAAAAAAAAACCAGCAACAACCTCATCAGGAGCTGGGCATGGTGGCACACACCTGTAATTCCAGTATTTGGGAGGCTGACACAGGAGGATCGTAGGTTTGAGGCCAGCCTCAACAACTTAGCAAGAGTCTCAGCAACTCAGAGAGACACCGTTTCAAAAAATAAAAAATAAAAGGTTGGGGGTGTAGCTCTGAGGTAGAACGCGAATACCCCTGGGTTCAATTCCCAGTACCACAAGGGAAAAAATCTCATCAGGTCTACAACATTTTCCAGCTCTGAGTCCTGCACAGGTGAGTCACGGCTCTCCCACAATGCCAAGCGGCTCTGCGGTGAGGGAGAGAAGCCAGACTTGTGCAAAACACAGAGTTTCCCTGCTCTCTCCCTCCCGCTTAAGATCTGTCCCCTTGTCCTCTCTTGCCAGGCGTTCCTATTTATAGTTTCTGGTGCTCCTGGGTCTGAAGGAGTCAAGCGGTTTAAACTCACTCCTCCCCCTCTTCTTTTTTTTTTTTTTTGTGGTACTGGGGGATTGACCCTAGGAACATTCTACCTCCGAGCTACACCCCCAGCCCTATTTTTAATTCTTTATTTTTGAGACAGGGTCTCACTAAGTTGCAGAGGACCTCAGTAAGTAGCTGAGGCTGACCTCGAACCTGCGATCCTCCTGTCTCAGCCTCCCAAGTACTGGGATTACAAGCGTGCGCCACCACACCCTGGCCCCCCCTTCTCTTAGGCCATTGGCAACTATCATTCCCCGTTTCCATGGGGTGGGGGGAGGGTAAGAGGTAAACCAAGAGCAAGAAAGATCTGCAGCGTGCACACCTGCAGGCCCCCTTTAAAAAGCCTCCGAGGAAAAGACAAGATGGTTTGTCTGTAGCTTTTTCTATTTGTGCCTGCACATAACCAGGCCCTCTCCAAATGTTCTGAAAACCCAAGGAAAAAGTTGTATGTTGATTTCATTCCCGAATCCTCCTTCGCAGAGATGCTGATGAGATCCAGGGCAAAGAGAGAACGGCCGGAGGGGTTTGTTGCCTGGATGCCAGAAGCCATTAAAGGGTTTTGCAATTCATCGCTCTGCTCCTAGCGGCACATGATAAATTACCGGCATCAATCTATCTAACAGTATCAGACTTCAAAACTTGCAAACCATATGTTCACGTCATTGCTCTGTGCAAATAGATCCTCTAAATATGCATTGATCTGGCACACTGCATGAGTATCTATCAAAATGTTCTCCTGTCTCCCAACCCGTATATTAATAATAATAATCCTGAATAACACCAACCTGCAGCTATGCATAAGATTCCAAACTGTGGGTGTAGGTTGCTCTTTTATTTTCTTTTTTTGGTACTGTGGATGGAACTCAGGGGCATTCTACCTCTGAGCTACACCCCCAGCCCTATTTTTATTTTATTTTATTTTATTAATTAATTAATTTTTTGTGGTACCAGGGATTGAACCCAGGGGCATTCTACCTCTGAGCTATACCCCCAGTCTTATTTATGTATTTATTTATTTATTTATTTGGGATTGAAGCCAGGGGCATTCTACCTCCAAGCTACACCCCCAGCCCTATTTTTTATTCTTTATTTTGAAACAGGGTCTCTCTAAGTCGTAGAGGGCCTCACTAAGTAGCTGAGGCTGGCTGTGAACCTGGATCCTTCTGTCTCAGTCTCCCAAGTGCTGGGATGACAAGCATGTGCCACTATGCCCGGCCCTATTTTATTTTTTTAATTGGAAACAGGGTCTCACTAAGTTGTAGAAGATAGGTTGCACATGAAAAAAAAAAAGAAAAAAAAAGTAGCCTGGTAACTAGAAGTTCTTATGGAAGATAGACAAAAATTTGTATGTTACAGTTTTTATAAATGCTTTTATAAGTGTTGCAGTTTTTATAAATGTTACAGTTTTCTAAGTAAAGGAAAGATAGAAAAATGGTTGAACTTGATTTATTCCTAATAAAAAATTCTAGGCTGGTTTTAACCATCTGGAGCAAGAATATTCTTTACTTTGGGAACTTTGTCCATGAACTAAGTCACACTCCATATTTATTATCGTAGTACTAATCTTACATTTTCTGGAAAATGAATTAAATATATTTTTAAAATGTCTCTGTTAACCAAGATTCCCTCCCTGGTTGTCATAGTAGACAACAGAAGTTCGGAGCCTCTAAAGACACAGCAAATCTAATAGTTGCATTGCAAATCAACAAATGCTAAGTTAGAACAACAACAACAAAAACACCTAGAAGAATTACAAGTTCAGCAGCATTGCAGTTCCTTGGGGCTTGCTGAGTTTATAGGTCATCTTAATATTTTCCAAAGCTTTGAATTTGCTCAATTTTATTAGAAAACATTTAACAACCATTAGCCAGGTGTAGTGGCACACGCTTGTAATCCCAGTACTTGGGAGGCTGAGACCAGAGAATCTGGGTTCTCGGCCAGCCTCAGCTACTTAGTGAGGCCCTCGGCAACTTAGTGAGACCCTGTTCCAAAATAAAGAAAAAAAATAGGGCTGGGGGTGTAGCGTGGAGGTAGAATGCCCCTGGGTTCACTCCCCAGTACTGCAAAAAAAAAAAAGAAAACATTTAACAACTGTTTAACTTTTTATTTAATTTGGGAACATCTAAAAGTCCATAATAGAAAAACATATAACAAATGTGTGCATACCTTCTGGCCAAATTAGCATTTTGTGAACTGTCCTTCAAACCTTTTCTTTAAAATACAAGACAAAAAGTTTTTGACAACATTGAAATACCCTCTGTCTCTCTCATAAGCCTCATTTTTCTGTCTCCCTTTTCCAAGTGAGCCCCATCAGGAATTTGGAATGTATCTTTCGACCACAAATGTATATAGCCATCAATAACATAAGATCTTGCTTTGTGTGTTTTTAAACAATTATTTAAATATCTTACTGTGTGATTCTTCAACTTAATTTTTCATTCTGCATTAAGCTTTGTTGAAAGCTTTCCTTCTCGGTTACTTGCTGGCATTTTTGCAATATTTATTTATGTATTTATTTATTTATCTATTTATATATCTATTGATTGATTTGTGTGTGTGTGTGTGTGTGTGTGTGTGTGTGTGTGTGTTGCTGGAGATTGAACCCAAGAACATTCTACCTCTAAGCTAAATCCCCTAGCCCTATTTTGCTTTTTATTTTGAAACAGGGTCTCACTAAGTTGTTGAGCATCTCGCTAGGTTGTTGAGGCTGGCCTCGAACCTGTGATCCTCCTGTTGCTCACTCCAGATGGGTCCGCTGGCCCAGAACTCTTGGGCATCTGAACCCTGGCCTTGGTGGGGCCCTGGAGGCTGCCATCAGGCAATGGCAGGCCTACTCACAGATGACCACACAGCGTAGACCTGCCTTGTTTCCTCAAACTCAACAGACTTCAGTTCTCGTGAACTGTCTCAGAAAATGGCAAACAAGGCTGGGCGTGGTGGCGCACGCTTGTAATCCCAGTACTTTGGGAGGCGGAGACTGGAGGATCCGGGTTCAAGGCCAGCCTCAGCTCTCTCTCTCTATCCTTAGTGAGGCCGTCCGCAACTTCGTGAGACCCGGTTTCAAAATAAAGTATAAAAAATAGGGCCGGGGGCATAGCGCGGAGGTAGAACGCCCCCGCGTTCAATCCCCGGTACCGCAAAAAAAAAAAAAAAAAAAAAAAGAAAAGAAAATGGCAAACAAGGAGTCACACCATCTTCAAAGCTGCCCATCTCTCACAGCCCCGAACCAAACAGAATCAGTCCCAATGAGGTCACTTGTCTTGCCTGGTCTTTCCCACAAGTACGGCCAGCTCCCCAGGCATTGAAGCCGAGAACATCTCCCTCGCCGGCCTTTACTAGTCCACAGTGAAAGGGAATGACCACCTCCGCTTCTCCACCCGCAGCACACAGTAGGTGCACAGTCAACACATCCTGACCTGTTGCTCCCAGCTCCTGCCTAAAATGCCGGCTGTCCCCGGCATCTCAGAACCTGAGAGGTTTCACGCACTCCCAGGCCACCGCTGATCTCACTCGCCACCATCCGCGGGCAGAGGATGGGTACACTGTGGGAGATACAGGGGTCCCGAGAGCAGATGTGGGGGGCGATATCAGATGCAGGGGAAAGAGCAGCTGGGAAGGGGGAGTGGTCCTGAGTGGTTTCAATGAAACCTTCCCAGTCTTCACGCTGCTGGGAGTCCCCGTGACCCTTGCGTGCAAAATGCAACTTACTCCTGTGTCTCTAAACAACTTCCCTGTTTACGGCCTTCCGGTTGCCTGTCACACTCATACTGCCCAAACCTCAGACAGTCTCCCGTGCTCAGTCCAGTTCTGCAGGGCTGACCTCACACCGGCTGCCTGCCCGGTGGCATCCAGAGAATCTGCAGTTCTCAGTGGACCCAGTGAACCGTCCTTGGCTGATCCGGAGGGCTGTTCTTTTGATTAAGCCCCGGGTGTCCAGGGCCTCAGGGAGACAGAGGACAATGTCAATTACCTGCGTGACTCTGGCCACAGTCTCACTCCCGCCCGACGCTGTCCTTACCTTAATTGCCTCGGTAGCTAGATGGAGACTTTGTTCTTGGAATAAAAAAATTATTGGTCTAAAAAGAGACCTAAGGAGGTCATTCATTATCAAAATAATAAGCTCAATTATCTGGTAGAAATGGACACTGGCTGCTTTTTCCCTTTCATGCTTTCTGGGAAAGGGGGTAGACTTCTCCCCCCCCCATCACATGTTTCATCCCTTCCCCAATTAGTGCAGCCTGAAATGAGATCCTTGGCAGATCCTACAAAATCCCTTAGGAAGTTTTGTAGGGGTCCCTTAGGAAAATGGATAGAATAAGGGGTCGAGAGTTTTAAACTCACTTGCTTTGCTGTGGAGCAATTTCAAGGCAGACGATATAAGTGCAGAGACTCTAACACATGTGACTTGGATCCTACTGAGGATAGAGATGGACAGCACGGGCTGCACATAGTAAATGAAAACTGAACTCAGGCCCCTGCCACCCAACCCACCGAATGCAGTTTCTGGATATTATGTTTGAGTACGTATTAATAACAACTTAGTAACTATGTAATAGGTTTTTGGTTTTTGGTACTGGGGATTGAACTCAGGCATTCTATGCCCAGTCCTATTGAGCTATACCCCCCAGCCCTATTTTATTATTTACTTACTTATTTACTTATTTATTTATTCATTCATTCTTTTTTTTTTTTTTGCGGTACCGGGGATTGAACCCAGGGGCATTCTACCTCCAAGCTACACCACTGGCCCTATTTTTTATTCTTTATTTTGAAACTGGGTCTCACGAAGTTGTGGAGGGCCTCACTAAGTAGCTGAGGCTGGCCACGAACCCGGATCCTCTGGTCTCTGCCTCCCAAGTACTGGGATTACAAGGGTGCGCCACCACGCCCCGCTATTCATTTATTTATTTATTTATTTTTGCGGTATTTGGGATTGAAGCCAGGGGCATTCTACCTCCAAGCTACACCCCAGCCCTATTTTTTATTCTTTATTTTGAAACAGGGTCTCTCTAAGTTGTGGAGGGTCTCACTAAGTGGCTGAGGCTGGCCGCAAACCTGTGATCCTCCTGTCTCAGCCTCCCAAGTACTGGGATGACAAGCGTGTGCCACCACACCCAATGATTATTTTTTATTTTGAAATAGGGTCTCACTAAGTTGCTGAGGGTCTTGCTAAGTTGCTGAGGCTGCCCTCCAACCTGCAATCCTCCTGTCTCAGCCTCCCAAGTACTGGGAGTACAGGAGTGAATCACCACACTTAGCTGTAATAGTTTTTTTTTGTTTTGTTTTGTTTTTTTTTTGCGGTACCGGGGATTGAACACAGGGGCGTTCTACCTCCGCGCTACGCCCCCAGCCCTATTTTTTATACTTTATTTTGAAACCGGGTCTCACAAAGTTGCGGAGGGCCTCACTAAGGAGAGAGAGAGAGAGAGAGAGAGAGAGGGAGAGAGAGAGAGAGAGAGAGAGGGAGAGAGAGAGAGAGGGAG
>PVJS01055482.1:0-12639 GCA_004027185.1 Glis glis
GGGGGGGAGGGACACCAAGAGCTGTGTGCATGTATATTAACACCAAACTGATACTCATTGTGATGTGAGACTACAATGCACCAATAAAAACATAAAAAAAACCCACATGGTTCAATAATTCTAAAAAAAAAATAAGTAAATAAAATATTTACACCCTATGGTGGGTTGAATGGTGACCCCCCTACAAAAGATATGCCCATGTTCAAATCCCTGGAACTTCTAAATGTAACCTAATTTGGAAAAAGGACCTTTGCAAATGTAATTAAGTTAAGGATGTGGAAATGAGGTCATTCTAGATCACCCAGGTGGGTCCTAAATCCAGTGACAAGTGTCTTTATGAGAAGAAGGAAGACACAGAGACACAGAACGGAGGGTGATGTGAACACGGAGGCTGGACTGACGGAGCCACAAGTCTAGACATCAGGGAATGCCAAGAGCTGCCAGAAACTGGAGAGCAAGAAACAGAATCTCCCCCAAGAGTCGCTGGAAGAAGGCGGCCCTAGTCACACCTTGATTTCAGACTTCTGGCCTCTAGAACTGTGAGAAAATAAATGTCTCTTGTTCTACACTAACAAGTTCATGGTTATTTGTTACCACAGCATTGGGAAACTAGTACACACTGCATTCACCTACAATCAAATCCCTAAATTAAACCCTTTTTGTTATATAAAACTGTCCTTCAGGCTGGAGGTGTACTTCCAAGGTAGAGCACATGCTCAGCATGTTCTGGCTTCGATCCCTGGCACCTGCCCCCACTACTGTCCTTTTCATCACTACTGTTTCACTCACAGAGGAGCTGTCATTAGAGAATCCTTCTCAATATTTTTCAGCTCCATGAGTCTGTTACATTGACACATATAACAAATTTTCTCAAAGATTCCCCCTGTCTATTTTAGCTTCTAGAAACAGATGTTTAGCAAATAGTAAAAGTTAAGTCGATTGGAAATTCAGTGATAAGTGGAAAGATAACATAGTCTGATGTCCCCAAATCTAATTTTGTATCCTAACTGCCATGTATGACCTGTATGAACTTGAATGGGTCCTCTTAACTTCTTGAAGCCTTAACTGCCTTATTTGAAAAATGGGAACTAAAGTTCCATTTAACTGTCATTATTATAAGGCTCAGATCACAAATGTGAGAATAAGACACACCTGTAATTCCAGTACTTGTTAGGCTGAGGAAGAAGGATTGCAGGTTCGAGGCCAGCCTCAGCAATTTAGCGAGATCCTCAGCAATAAAGTGAGACTCTGTTTCAAAATAAAAAAATAAAAAGGGCTGGGGGAGTAGCTCAGAGGTACAATGCCCCTGTGTTCAACCCCAGTACCACATAAAAGCATTGATATGAGAGCAACAGGGACTGTATAGAAATCAACGTGCTGGGCACCCTTGCTCTCACTATTTCATCTTCCCCCCCAGACAGGCACACAAGCACGAGTCCATCCAGGAAACTCAAGGATGGATGTGGCTAAGAACAGTCTGCCTGTGCCAAGTGTGGATTATCAGGCCGTGGCTGCAATCAGCACACACACAGAAGGTCTATTTTTACAGCTGGTCTCTCCCCTGATTTCGAGTCAAGTCTGTAGAAATTGAAAAGTAAATGAGCAGACAGACCGACAGCCAGGTTTCCCATTCAGCAAAGAAGCAACTGGGTGACCAATCTCCACCAAAGCAGGAGAAGCCTGACTCTGGAGTTTGGTGAGCTCACTCCCATTAAAATGCAGGGGTACCTTCTGCTTTTCTGTCACCCCGGTGCCGATGCTAGGGACTCTCACCCCAAGGTAAATCCCAAATTACATTTCAAAAACGGTTTTTGCAGCATTAGCCTGGGGACAAATGCTGCCGCCAGCTGCTGGTGGAAGGAAGCAGGTGGGAACCAACTGATGTTTTTAAATTAATTACTCTGATAATCTCTCCAAGGCCTGCTCCTGACCTCCACTAGATGGCGCTGGTGCGTTTCTTCCCAGCTCCAGTGCCAAGAATGGCGCTCACCTCAGGCTGTTCATGCCAGCTCCTTTCTGGTTTTCTACTCTGTCTCTTTTAATCCAATTCCATCTTCTGGCATCTTCCAAAAAAGCCTCAAAATTTCCTGTCAGTTGATTGTATCTATTCCGATTTCCCAGTTCTGGTATTCTGGTATGTCCCCCCCCCCCCATACCTTTAGGGGAAATCATTTCAGTGAGATTGCGGGGTGAAAAAGAAATAAGTATTTATATCACTCCATCAACTTGACAGAAGCACACCTATTTTTAAAATGCACCAGTCAAAAAATACATAAAAATCCCCCCTGTCTGTTCCTCTACCAGCACCTGACTCACTGAACCCAAACTCACAGGGCAGAGCCCAAGCGTGCAGTTTCTTACAGCCCCTTGGTGGTTCCGGTGCACAGCCAGAGCCGAGCCCCATGGTGCTCGACCTCTTCATGGTACAATTAAGGCAGCTTGTAGAGTACGAAACAAATCATTAGCAGCCACTTCATTTTGTTTAGGTACTGCTGGACTATGCCACCTTAAAAGTTAATTGAAAATTACCAAACCAACCCCAGGACATAGCTAGTACTTTGAAATCTACACCCTCTTTTAGTATATGCTTTGTTAAATACAACAAACACTCAGTGGGAAGCGTCTAGCTAGGATTCTGTTCCCATATTCGTTTCTTCTTGTGTAACCTTGATAATAACACTCCCACCTACTTACCTCGCGAGAGTGTTAATTTGTGTGTGTGTGTGTGTGTGTGTGTGTGTGTGTGTGTTACTGGAGATTGAACCCAGGAGCATTCTACCTCACAGCTACACCCCCAGCCCAATTTTATTTTTTATTTTGAAACAGGGCCTCACTAAGTTGTCATGGCTGGCCTTGAACCTGTGATAGGAATGTTTATTTACTTATTTATTTTGCGGTACCGGGGATTGAACCCAGGGGCGTTCTACCTCCGCGCTACACCCCCGGCCCTATTTTTTATACTTTATTTTGAAACCGGGTCTCACGAAGTTGCGGAAGGCCCCACTAAATAGAGAGAGAGAGAGAGAGAGAGAGAGAGAGAGAGAGAGAGAGACAATGAGTGTTTACTTAAGGAATGTGAAAACAAAACAATATGAAGAAACCCTGTGGACTGAAATGGGTGACATAAGTATCGCATCAAATTACTGTATCACCAATCCCCCCAGGCTTCACTTGGGGATTGTGGCAAGAGCACCATCCTCTCACTGGACCCTTCCTCATCGTCCTATGGTGTGTCGAGCCTGTGTCTTCAACAATGATGTTCACTTACACCAGCAAAGGAGTTTCTTTCAGCCAACTCCCATCTCACTCCACAGAATCTTTCTCAACAATAGCTTCCCTCCCTACACCTCCAAACCCGCCATACCTTGAAACTACAGATATAGGGTATCTGGAGAGTATTGGATAAACGAGCAATCCCCAGGACCAAACTGCCTGGGTCCCCATCTTTGCACGATCTTCCATACATGTTACCTGTCGTCGCCATTCCATGTTACCAAAAGTTATTATGGACGCATCCCAGGCAATACAAACTCCACATGTCAATAACCGAACTCATTACCAGCTCCTCTGAGCTTCTTCCAGCCTCCGGTCCCTTTCTTGTAGTGTCACTGTTGATCTAGTCATCCAACCTGACCACCTAGAAGGCCTCCTGAACTCGACATTTACTCCCCTGTGTCACTCAGCCACCAAATCCCTCTACCTCTGAATTCTCTCCCAGAGATTGCACTCCACACCTACTTCCCCACCCAGCAAGCCACACCCCGAACACGCTCTCAGCCGCAGTGAAGGAGCTGGAGCTGGGGCAAGGTGCAGAAAGGTGTAGGGCCCTGAGCCAGGACCCACAAGGCTCTTCCAGGGTCGCTGCTTCTGCTTCTCTTCACGGCCTCCAGTCCTTCAACTGCAGCCGCTATAGGAACAGCAATAGCGAAGGCTTCCGTCATGCACCCTGCGTACCACACTTCCCACTACACCTCTCTGAACAGGTACCATTAGGATTTCCATTTCACAGATTATGAGGCTGAGCTACCAAAGGTCAAAGTGCCAAGGAGCAGTCAAGATTGAAACCCAGGAGGTCGGGCTCAGAGTGCATGGTCCTCCTGCCTCTCAACAAACGGGACCTGGCCCAGGGCCTGGAACCAGGAAAGGTAGAAGGAGAGAGTAGCAAATGTCACCTAAGACCCAGACCCTAAAAGCCTGCCTTCCCTAGGCTTGCACTCAACTCGGGGAGATGAGACAGGAACAAAACACCATCAGGCAAGGCGGTA
The DNA here is from genome assembly GCA_004027185.1 of Glis glis. Classification (NCBI taxonomy): domain Eukaryota; kingdom Metazoa; phylum Chordata; class Mammalia; order Rodentia; family Gliridae; genus Glis; species Glis glis. The sequence goes on from PVJS01055482.1 coordinate 4,266, forward strand.
TCCATTTAAAAATGAGTTATAGCAGTATCAAGCACTTTTGGGGGACAAAGTTTACATCAGATTGGGATTTCAGGTAAGGAACTTAAGAAAGGTGGTTCTGATAGGTGGTTGAATAGAATGTAAATAAGTGTAAAGGATTGGAGGGAGCACTCAAATCAGGTGGAGTGACAACAAAAAGCTAACGGAGATATATGAGGTGTAGTTATTTTAGAGAATCGGCTTCTAACTGGGTGCAGTGACAAGTGCCCATAGTCGCAGCTACTGAGAGGCTGAAGCAGGGAGATCTCTTGAGCCCAGGTGTTGCAGGCCAGCCTAGGCAACATAGACCCTGTCTCAAAATAGGGAGGGAGGGAAGGGAAGGAAAGTGAGGGGAGGGGAGGGGAGGGGAGGGAGAAAACTGGCCTCTGTCATCCTGCCAAAGACCTAAAGATGCTAACAAGGAGTTCTCCATGGCACCCCAAAATTCACATCAGTGTCAGAAGGGCTGCTCACGACCTATCCCTGTTTGCTTCAGATATGGTCGTAGATGGGAAGAGCAACACTGCACCTCCACCGTCTATAAGTACCAACCACCTTTCTAAACACAAACCATCTTCTGGCCTCAGCAGTGGCTGACTTACAATGCAGTGGCATTTTTCAAGTGACAATTTTTTCTGGTTCCTCCCTCCTCCCTTTTTTCCTTGCTTTAAACACACACATGTTGGCACTTCTTGGTTCAATGAATTAAGTACCAAGTGTGGGCTAACATAAATCAAACAGGTTTCTACTTGGCTTTTTCTCCACACATATATACAACAAATACTGCTGAGGTTATAGAGTAATTGAGGCCTAATTATCTGCAGTGGAAGGTTTTGCAGATCTTCCCCAAAGCAAAGTGTTTATTCATGGACTCTATTAATTTTAATAAGAATTCATCTGAGATCAAATATGCAACTTATCCAACTAGCTAATTGTGGCCTTGCCTTGGGCAAATTAATTAACCTCTTAGAGCCAAGCCTTGACTTGTGTCATCTATCAAATATAATTAACGATGTGTGCTCACACCACACAGGGTTGCTTTAAGAATTAAATGTAATCACATATGATAATGTATGATTCAAACATGCGGTGTGACCATTATTTCTCTTACCAAATACAGAGGAATCAAAATGCTCCTGATGCTGTTCTGTGTGGTGTTGGTGACGAATCAGGATTCAAAAGGAAGCAATTGTGGTTTCAAACAGTAAAGCGTGGTTAAAGTAATGTGAATAGTATTTCTATTGAAATAACTTAGCATTTGTATTCTGTGTGTTTAGTAGAAAATCTCCATTTGAATTTATAAAAGTGGAACGTTTCTTAAAGCACCGATTATGTTGTTCCAATTTTTCAAAATACATTTTACCAATGAACATAAGACAACGCATGCTTCCCACTTCCATGCAAATGAGCGTTTCCATGCAAAAATATGAAGGTCTGTCTGATACTGACACTTTTTCTAGAATTTAAAGACATTTGTCTATACCATTCATCTTATTTTCCAGATTCAGGAAAAAAAAAAGACCTCCTGCAGCTGTTCTCATAACTTTCCCAGCCCCAGTTTTGAAAACAGCTACTTACTGATGTTATTATACTCTACTTTGACCTCCCCTCCAAAATAAAGGTAAGGCATTTTGGTAAAAGCTCTAAATTTTTTTCCAGTGGTTTCCCCTCTTTCTCTGCTCTACTTTTGTATAGGTTACATTTCATCTTGTTTTAAAGAACTCTTCACTTTTCTGCCTCAAGTAAACTGGAATCAAAAAAGTAATTCATCACTGTATTGATTATATTTAGATATAAACAGAATTCTCAAGAATTTTATAGTAGAAAAAGAAGATTTTAAAATTAGGTAGAGGATGCTAAGATAGAAGACGAAGGATTGAGAAAAAGTACCTCGCGTGATTAATTTGCTCAGTCATGATAAATCTTTGTGGGTACTTGAAGTAGAATGCGTGCCCACTGAAGAGTTACACCCTCCATCAGTAAGTCCCCTGTGAAGAGGGCACTCTCTGTCCCCTTCATGTCCCTCTGAATGCACTTTTCACTCCCACTGCCCCTGAGAGTCTCAGGACTCTTCCCAGCCCCCTTCCCAGATCCTCTTTTCTTGGTGCCCTGTGCACAGCCCCATTGCTGCCTTTCCATGCAAATTACTTGAGCCTATATTTGTAGCACTTCTACCCCGTGTAAGCAGTGTCAGGAAAGGTCTTGATTGAAATCACCAGTCCAACTTGCAGGAGTACATCTCAGGTTATTCAAAGCTGGAGATGAGCGCCTCTCTCTCTCTCTCTCTCTCTCTCTCTCTCTCTCTCCCTCCCTCCCTCCCTCCCTCCCTCTCTCTCTGACACACAGTCAGAACGCACACACACAAACACACACCAACAAAATCCCCCTTGGCCAGTTCTGCCCCTCCTGCCTTCAGTGGAGCTGGTGCAGGAGGGAGCTGACTTAGGGAATGACAGAGTTCCTTCTGGTTGTTGCAACACTACAAAATCCACCATAGAGTGGAATTCCAATAGCATCCAGCTAGCTGAGCTGGACCCAGGTGGGGAGGGAGTAAGGTGGGCTCTGAGGCAACCAGGTCACATGGGCATTTTCTAACAGGAAGGTGAAGGTGGTAATTACCAGTGATTAAATGGCTGTTCTAATTTCTTTTCTTTTCTTTTTTTTTTTTTTTTGCGGTACAGGGGATTGAACCCAGGGGCATTCTACCTCTGAGCTACACCCCCGGCCCTATTTTTTATCCTTTATTTTGAAACCGGGTCTCACGAAGTTGCGGAAGCCTCGCTAATTAGCTGAGGCTGGCCACGAACCCTGCGTGCGCCACCACGCCCGGCCTTGTTCTGCTTTCTTTAAGGTGGAATTACTGCATTCCCTGTTTGTGTTACTTTTTTAAGGAGCACCCGGTAGTGACATCTAGTGGTCCCTATTCAAACTACTGTTGGACTACCCTGTCATGGGGGTGGGGTAGTAGCTTTCAGGAACTGAGATTTAATTATAAGTACAACTGCAGCAATCATTATATCCTGGATTTCTGCTGCAATCACCATGGGAGTGTTACTGCCCCTCCACTTCCTCATCTGCAAATAGGGGTAATGACGATGCATGGGCTGACAAGAGGACTGAAGGAGATGTTATGTGTAAGGTGCTCAGAATGGTGCCTGGCACACAACTATCATTAGTATTCCTTCTACTCCACCTGCCTCTGTCATATCACAAAGATAATATTTTAAGTACTCAGTGAAATTGCATTAATTTCTATCCACAACCCTCCAGTGCTATTGGCACAGCCAGGAAGATGTGCATCACTGCATGCCCTTGACGCCACTCTGTATTCCTTCAGGGACACGGCAACCCCACTGTCCAGAGTTCACTACTGCTGGCATGCTGGCACACTCCTGTAATCCCAGTACTTGGGAGGTTGAGACAGGAGGACCATCCTCAGCCATCCTCAGCAACTTAGTGAGACCCTGTTTCAAAATAAAAAATAAAATATGTCTGGGGGTGTAGTTGAGAGGTAGAATCCCCTGGGTTCAATCCCCAGTGCCCCCCCAAAATTTCACTATTAACCAAGCCTATTTGTGGTCTATACTACCAGGATTTACATTTGCCATCTTCCTGTCTTACGTGGGGCACACTTTATTCAATTTTCCAGTCAACACCACTCCTGTCACCTTGCACTAGCCAATTCCCCCATGCATGCTGCCTGCTGACCTCTGAAAACACCTAAGTTTGATACTCCCCGTTTAGACCCTAAAATGTGAGGTCCGTATCTCTTTCCCTGGAATTGAAGGTCTTTCATGATTGCCCCTTCTAGTCACGTTTTGTTCATATGAACTGTCCACAGCAGCCATGATCCTGCCCACTAAGTAGCTAAGTTCCCATCCAGCCTCCGCATCTTTCTTCAGCCAGTTCCTGCTATCTGTGTAGAATGCCTCCTGCCCCCGTCCCCCAAAACCCTGTCTCTCTTCCAAGCCCCATCTAAGTTCCAAGGACCCCCTGGGCCCCCCTGAGTGTTAGAGCCTTACATGGCCTCTTGCCTCTCTTTGTCTTGTCACGTATAAAGCGAGGCTTCTCAGGGCCTGTCCCATAGGGTTGTTAGAGGCTGGGTTCACAGTCACTCTGGCCTGGCCCATTACACGTGACCAACAAATGAGGCCTTACTCATCATTTTTCCTTCTCATCTGACAACTCCACCACTGACTGCATTTTTTGTACACGTGTATTTTTAACCATTTTTTAAATATGCACAACAGAAAATTTTCCATTTTAACCATTTTTCAGTGTAGAGTTCAGTGATATTAATTATATTGACAGTTCCAAAACTAAAACTCTGTACTAATCAATGCTCACTCCCAAGATGCTGGCAACTTCCATTTTACTTTCTGCCTCTGAATTTGGCTACTTGGGGTACCTCATACATGTGGAATCCTATGGCATTTGTCTTTTTATGACTCAATTATTTCACTTAGCATAAAGTCCTCAAGGTTCATGCATGTTGTAGCATAAGACAGGAGTTCCTTCCTTTTTAAGACTGCATAATATTCCATAGGTATATGGACACACACATTTTGTTTATCCATTCATCCATGGACAAACATATGGACTGCTTCCCCCTTTTGGCTGTTGTCAATAACGCTGCTATGAACCTGAGTATACAGTTCAAGTTCCTGCTTTCAATTCTTTGGGGTATATACTCAGAAATTACATTGCTGGATCATATGTGGCAATTCTATGTTCAAGTTTTCTGCAGAATTGCTATACTGTTTTCAACAGTGGTTATACCGTTTTATATGGCCACTAGCAAGGCAGACATAATGCATTCTCCACATCTTCTCTAACACTTGGAATTTTCTGTTTTTTTTAAATAATAGCCATCCTGATGTATGTGGTGGATCTACCATCTACTGTCTTAGTTTCCATTTTATAGTTTACTTTTACTCCCTGTTTTGTTCATTCTTTTTTGTTTTTCTAACAGAACCACACATACCTTGGTGGCAGAGATCATCATACACAATTGACCTGACTCTTCCCTCACCCTCTGTGACAGTCCCCCAGCTCTTGGTGGCAGCTCATATGCAGCTCTGTATAAGTTCAGGGTCTTGATTCTCAATGTGCGGTTACCTGCAGCATGGTTGAACCTGGGAGCTTGTCAAAGATGCAGAATCTCAGCCCTGGCCACAGAACCACTGAACACAGATCTGCGTTTTAACAGAGCTCCAGAGGATCTGTGAGTACCTTGAAGGCTGAGTGTCATTAGCACAGGGAACGGCTGCTCACTATGGCTCTATCATCAGGTTCCGTGACCTCATCTGGCAAGCGCTCTGTGAACATTTGCTGACTGAAGGATTAGCAAGGAAATTTAACAGCCCTATAACAGTTACCATCAGACATTTACCAAAAAATGTGAACTTTTCATCTCTGAAAAGTAGCTCAAGGCAAGCTAAGAAATAGGACAAAGAAAACTCTCTCAGTCAAAAGGAGCCTAGGAGACATGAGGACTAAATGCCATGTGGGATCGTGGATGGGAGTCTGGGATGGAAAAATGTCACTAGGCAAAAACTAAGGGAATCCGAATAAAGCATAAACTTTAGTTTACAACAATACATCACTGTGGCAAAAGCACCATGCTAAGGCAAGATGTTAATGGTAAAAAAAGATGTTGATGATGGGGAAACTGGGTGCAAAGGACACAGGAAGTCTCAAAGTCTCTGTACTCCATCGACCTGTAAGTCCAAAACTACTCTAAAATAAAAGGTTTACTTTAAAGGACAGGGAGAGAACATGCAGGGCCCCTGCAGATGTACATGAAGTAACATTTGTGGCTCCCACTTCCCACTGTGGAACATGCTGGCACCTCTAGGACCCTATAGAACCCAAATGACACGGACAAGATGCTCAGCCTCTGGTTGTCTTCAAATACAAAGGCAGTTCGGCCTCCCTCTGCTGGGCTGAGGCAGGCCTCTGCTCTACCTGATCACTGATCTTTATCCTGGACGCGAGAGCCAACTGCTCACAAGCCATCGAGAAACTGAGGTGAAGGACACAGAACACTGTACGAAATATTTCAACACCATCTTACCTGCCTTTCTTAGGATGCAATGTACTTTATTGAGACTACTGAGTAAATATCAATTAATAAAAGAAATCACTGATACCAAGTCACAACTAAAGTCATGTGTTATAGGGAGCTAAGTTTTACTGGGCAGCTATTGTATTCAGGCACTGTGCTAACCCTTTATATAAGCTAATTCTCTTTAAGTGGAATGATTTTTTTTTTCTTATGGGTTCTCAAAATCTTCATTGACTATGTCACTTTTCGTCTCTGTCAAAACACTGACCTGAAAGCCAGGTATGGTGGCACACGCCTATAATCCCAGTGCCTTGGAAGGCTTGAGACAGGAGGATCACAGGTTCAAGGACAGCCTCAGCAAGTAATGAGACTCTTGTAAACCTAATAAGACCCTGTTTCAAAATAAAAATAAGATAGGGCCGGGGGTGTAGTTCAGAGGTAGAATGCCCCTGGGTTTAATCCCCAGTACTACACACACACACACACACACACACACACACACAACTGACCTGAGGGAAATAAGGGAAATAAATCAATCTGTAATAAACAAACAGTAATAATAAAGCTTACAACTAGCAGTTCTCCTTTTGACTATACATATATACATATATATTTCAGAGCCTGTGCCACTTGTATCACATGCACCATTGCCTTCCATTTACTCTGTAGACCGACCCTATGAGGCAGGTGCTGTTATTATCTCATAAAGTGCTTAGTACACATTTTCATTTTTTAACTTTCTTTTTTAATAATTTTATTGACGCATTGTAATTGTATGTAGTAGTGAGATTCATAGTGATACATTCCTATATGTACAAACCATTATATGGTTTCTTTCCTTCTCTATGTTGCCCCTTTCCCTCCTCTTCTCCCTGCCCATGCATGACAGATTTGTATGACACTTTCACATATGCACATAACATATTTGGTCTGTTGCCTTCCACGTACCTCCTCTTTCCCTCCCTTGTCCTCCCTCCCCGAATCCTGTCCCACTACTTTACTGGTCTCTCCCCTACTTTACATGAGGCCCCTTTCCTTCCTTCCTCCTTCCTTCCTTCCTTCCTTCCTTCCTTCCTTCCTTCTTCTTTCTTTCTTCTTTCTTTCTTGCTTTCTTCTTTCCCTCTCTCTCTCTCCCTTTCCTTTCTCTCTCTCTCTCTCTCTCTCTCTCTCTCTCTCTCTCTTTCTTTTCTTCTCTAGCTTCCACATAAGAGACAAAACATGTGGCCCTTGATTTTCTGAGTCTGGCTTAGCATGATATTCTCCAGTTCCATCCATTTTTCTACAAATGACACAATTTTGTTCTTCTTTATAGCTAAATAAAACTCCATTGTATGTATATAGCACATTTTTTATCCATCCATCTCCTGACAAACACCTAGGTTGGTTCCATAATTTGGCTATTGTGATTGCACTGCTACAAACACAGGTATGCATGGATCACTATAGTATTCTGACTTTAATTCTTTTGGGGAGATTCCAATGAGTGGTATAGCTAGATTATATGGTGATTCCATTCCTAGTCTTTTAAGGAACCTCCACACTGATCTCCATAGTTGTACTAAATTACAATCCCATCAACAATGTCTAAGTATTTCCTTTTCCCCACATCCTTACCAGCATTTATTATCATTTGCATCCCTGATAACTGCCATTCTAACTGAAGTTAGAAGGAATCTCAGTGTAGTTTGTTTGTTTGTTTTTGGGTTTCTTTTTGGTGGTACTGGGGGTTGAACCCAGGGGCGTTCTACCTCTGAGCTACACCCCAAGCCCTTTTTTAAGATTTTTTGTTTTGTTTTGAAACAGGGTCCCACTAGGCTCTTGAAAGTATCACTAAATTGCTGGGGGTAGTTTTGAACCTGCCATCCTCCTGTCTTAACCTCCCAAGTACTGGGATTACAGGTGTATACCACCACGCCCAGCTCAGTGTAGTTTTCATTTGCATCTCCCTGATTGCTAATGATTTTGAACATTTTTTCATATATTTCTTGGCCATTTGTATTTCTTCATTTGAGAAGTGTCTTTTAATTCAATTTCCCATTTATTGATTGGGCTAATTTGTTACTACAGAGCTAGAGTAACAAAACCAGCATGGTACCAGATGCACACCTGTGATCCCAACAACTCAGGAGGCTGAGGCAGGAAGATCACAAGTTCAAGGCCAGCCAGGGCAACAGTGAAACCATGTCTCAAAGCATAAGAAGTCTGGGAATGTAGCTCAGGGGTAGAGCACCCCTGGGTTCAATTCCCAGTAACTAAAACACACACACACACACACACACACACACACAC
>PVJS01055483.1:0-12634 GCA_004027185.1 Glis glis
GGATCCTCCGGTCTCCGCCTCCCAAAGTACTGGGATTACAAGAGTGCGCCACCACGCCCGGCTCACACTGTAGAATTTGAACTTGGAAGTATACGCAGTTACATCCTTATGTCCCTTTGCCAGTGTAGTTGCAGGGATCAGTTCTGTGTGTGACTAGCTCTTCCTGGGACATGGAGGGTCAGTGTCCTGGTGGGAAAGGAGGGTAAAAGGGACTTTGAGTGGTGGGGCTGGAAAGGTTTTCCCTGCAGCAGGTGATGGGGGAGGGGATGCTCTGAAGGGGGTTGTGTAGAGGAGAGGGATGGATGGATGAGGATTTTCCTGGAAACATGGTCAGTCCGGAAGGGGAGGCTGATATATCCTGTGTATGCTCATTTCCCCCTCTCTAGGGCCAGGGGATGAACTTTGTTTCATTCATCATTAAACTTAATCTGTTCCAGGTATGGTGTTAGGCACTTGGTGGATACTAAGATGCATAAATCTCTTCTCTCCAGGAATTCATTTTAGTGGTGGTGGGGGGATACTTTCAAGTATCTGAGATGGCGTTAAAATAAATCAGATTTCCTTCACAAAGGGTCTGGTTTAGTTGAATTGTGTTGTGTGGCGAAGTGGAGAGTGATTTAAGTGGGATAGTGTGTGTGTGTGTGTGCGCACGCACGTGTGTATTTATATGCATGCTGATGTATGTGTTTAGCTCTGTTGCTTTGGCTTTTTATTTTTCTTGGGGTCTTAGAAATATGCATGCTCTTAGAACATATTTATAAATGTTTTTTTGAGGTCTTATTGGCCTGTTGAAACTCAAGCTGAAATTTAATAGCTCCTTTTATTAGTGTGAAGATGGCATCGCTCAGGCCTATGTTATGTGACTCTCAGATCCTGCTGGAAGTAGGTGATGCGGGGTAGTATGCTGACTCCATGCCATCAGGGACCCAGGCTTCGCTTCTTCTCACTCCCTCTCTTCCTTCCTTCCTTCCTTCCTTCCTTTTTTTTGTACTGGGGATTGAACCCAAGGGCTTCTACCTCCGAGTTACACCCCCAGCCCTATTTTTTATTCTTTATTTTGAAACAGGGTCTCACTAAGTTGCAGAGGGCCTCACTAAGTAGCTGAGGCTGGCCGCGAACCTGTGATCCTCCTGCCTCAGCCTCCCAAGTACTGGGATTACAAGCGTGCGCCACCACGCCTGACCCAGGCTTCTTTTCTTATGTGTGTTTCTTTGCTAACTCCCTCATGGCCCAAGATGCCTGCTGGAGTACTAGCCCTGTCGTCTGAATTCCATGTCATCCAAACTCCCTCTTCTTAAGGATCCTTCTTGGAACACACACACAGAATTTCCACTTAATCCCATTGGCCAAAACTTAGTCATATGGTTATATTCTGTTGTAAAGTTGGCTGGAGAATGTGCTTAAGTAAAATCAGAGACCGCTTAGTAGTTGGAAGAGGAGAAGCCATAATGGCAGTGTGTGTTCAAGAGTTCGTTACAAAGGGGAGAGGACCATATACAGAAGTTTACTTCTATAAACTTGTTTTAGGAAAACTCATTTAGAGGGTGCAAAGGTATATTACAGAAAATACGTGCCATACTTCCAAGCAGCTTTAACAGAGAATTAAGAGATATTCTGGGAAGGTCTGGGTATAGAGAGACACCCAGTTATGGTCCTGTCTTAGTCTGATCAGATTGCTTTAACAGAATACCATAGACTGGGTATTTCATCAACAATCGAAATTGATTGCTCACAGTCCTGGAGGCCGGTAAGTTCTAGATCAAGGCACCAGCAGATTTTATGTCTGGTGAAGGCTTGCTCTGTGCTTCATACATGGTGCCTTCTCGCTGTGTCCTCCCATGGTGGAAGGGGACCCTCACCACCTGGACACCGCCCATATCCCCACCTGTGAACGCAGCCGCATCAGGGATTACATTCAACACCTGGATTTTGGAGGGACGCAAACATCATCACAGCAGGGCCTGACGGTGGTGGGGTCAGTGAAAGCAGGTGGTGTTTTCAAATGGAGACTCTGTGGCCGCCGCGGCCAACACCTGGGGTTTCAGAGGCTGTTCTGTAGCGCAGCGGCTCCTCGCGTGGGTATCTCCGTGGAATGTGAGGCTCTGGAGTGTGAGGCACCGTGGGGATCTGTATTGATTTCAGGATGGCTTGTGATTGTGCAGTGAGGTGCAGGCAGGCTAAGCCAGCTAGTTCAAAGTATCCAAGAGCTGTCATCCAAGAGCATTTTGGGGGAGGAAGGGAAACAACACTGAAGTGTGTCCCTTTACATCCAAGGCAGTCTGGAGACTGTAGCCCTCTGTGAGCTGCATTCCTCCTGTCACCAAGCTCCTTCCGCTGGAGGCTTGTGTGCCTGCACTTCTGAACTGTGCAGCCAGCCCTGATCTGGATGGTCCAGGGTTCTGGGCAGAGTGGCCTAATCCGCTGTTGGTAACATTCACTTGTTATGAACTGGTACTGCCACGGGCTAATGCCTTTGTGCGCGCATTTGACGTGCGAGCTCCTTGGTTCCAGGCGGGGCTGTTTCTTACAGGTCTTTGGGTCTCCAGTTCTGCCGGGCTTGGGACACGTGGTCCCCCCACCCAGGGTCTCAGACAAGAGGGCCCCTATGCACGTCAGTCCTGCCAGGGTTCCCCTGTTGTCTTAGCCTGGAGGTCTTCCCCAAGCGGGAAGCATTGCTTTACCCAGAGATGATTATTGAGCTGGAAAAGCCAGTTAAAAGGTAAATTGATCACCAGCTGAGTCCAGGAGCGGCGGCTCCTGAAACATTTCAATTTTAAACACCCACATTCAGAGTTTCAGAGTTGTTTCTCTAACAGGTTGAGTGCTTTAGGTTGGGGGGGAAAAGGAGTTCTAGCTTCAATTACGCTTATCCCTTGAGGGGTGCGGCTCCCCTGAAACTGAGCTCACTTTAGATTTTGTTAATGGATTTGTATACTTCTCCTTGATTAGTAAATACTAGACTATCACATTGGAAGAGGGCTTTTTAATAAGGCTGTCTGTTCTCAGCCATTTTCTTGCCTTTTCTCTCATAGTCTAGTTGTTTTTGTTCTTGCACATTGAGGAATGCTCCAGCTCTGGGGTGCCTGCCTGGGGTGTTGTCTTCTCCACCACGGTAAGGAAAGACTGGAGAAGGAGACCACTCTGCAGAAGCTGGCCTGGCTGCTAATCCTGGTGGTGGGCAGCAGGACGTAGGATGATATGGTTTCTGGGTTGAGTGTTCCCACTCAGGGGAGCCAGCCTCCAGAAGGGGACAGCGCTGTGTTACAGTGTGCTCATAGACCACACCAGGTAGGGAAGGACATTCTGAGAGGTGCTTGCAAGGAAACCCCAGCTGTATGGCTCCAGTTCTTTAATTTGCTACTTGGTTGCCTGGGTTAGTTTTGGGCTCCATTGACCTGTGATCTCTCTAACCTTGGGAACTGAAGTTGCATTTCTTTTTCTTTTTTTTTTTTTTTGTACTGGGGATTGAACCCAGAGGCATTCTACCTCCGAATTATACCCCCAGCCCTTTTTATTTGTTTTATTTTGAAACAGGGTCTCACTAAGTTGCTGAGACTGGCCTCAAACCTGTGATCCTCCTGTCTAAGCCTCCCAAATACTGGGATTATGGGTGTGTGCCATTATGCCGTGCTGGGGCCCTGTTTTAGTCTGTGTTTCCATTTCTGGGACCAAAATGCCCGACACTAACAACATACAGGAGGCAAGGTTTATTTGGGTTCATGGTTTCAGAGGTATAGTCCATTGTCTGCCAGCTCCAAGGCAGATGTCACGGCAGCATGGTGCACGACAGAGAACAGCAGCTCATCTCCTGGCAGCTGGAAAGCAGAGAGTGTGAGACAGGAAGCAGCCTGGGAAAGATATAATCCTCAAGGCCACGCCCCCAGCGACTCCAGCCACGCCCACCTGTCTATGTTACCACCCAGGGAGCCCATTCAGATTATTAACCCATCAATGGATTTATCCACTGATGAGATTAGAGCCCCGATTCAGATTCAGTTATTTCACCTCTGAACATTTTTGCGTTGCCAGTACATGAGCCTTTCTGGGAACATTCTATACTCAAACCTCTTCTGTACTGTAACAGGTTCTGAGGAGGCGTGTTTTCGTGCCACGCAGTGCACTTCCTGAGGGCGGCCATGGGTTAGGCCCCCACGCAGGTCCGTGTTAGAGTTGGGCCTCTCGGGTTAGAAGAACTTTAGATGGGTGTTGAAACCATGTGTTCTGTTTCTTTTGTGTGAGGTTGTTGAAGTTTATTTGCCTTTTGCAAAGGCATCGGGATGTTAGTTGCTATGTACCTTGCTGGAAAGGGAATTTATATGATACCCTTGGCCTTGTAGTTCTGTGTCGAGAAGCATGGTGGCTGATGTCCTACCTGTGCCAGGGTTGCTGAGCAAGTGGCCCTTTCCTGGGAGGACACTCATCGTCTCTTGGTTTCAGCCTGGATCACAACTATATCCTCTTCCCTTCTCATTGGGTACCTGTTTATCAATGCAGAATCCATCCAAAATGTTAAAGACCCTGTTATCCCTCTACTGGAAACATCAAAGCTGGCTTGCAGCGTTCTTGTCTTTAAAATAATAAGGTATTGGGGGGGGGGACCCAAACCAGAGCCTCTTAATTGAGCCTTAATTTCCATTGAAGTATTTTTATAAGATTTATAACTGTTTAGTAGCTCTCTAATGATGTCGTCGATTTGCATAATGCTGATTATCCAGGCAATTCAGAGTAATTTATAGCTATGTGTTCATTACCAGGTGGCAGATATTACCCCATTTCACCGCTGGGGAAATTGAGGCTTTTGATAGAAAAATAAATGACCCATAGAAAATCAAACCACAGAAAGGAATTACTGATCAAGTCTCAAGATTTCCTAGCATTTCCTCTTTCCTGTGCAGCACTGATTGTATCAGGACAGGCAGGCTCTTGTTAGGGAACTAGTCCACTGGCTGGTTAGTTAGTTAGTCGGCTTGGATTAGTCCTTTTGGAAATGGGATTTCTGGTTCTCTTTATAGACATAAAATGGAAATTCTGGTTCATTTGAACTCCCCTGCTGTGAAGGTTAATGAATGGATATGAACTTTGTTAAACAGTCTGGGAGAATGAGACCAGGAGAAATGGTATTTTATTAATGATAAACTTGAGCTCTGCTCCTGGGCCCCATGAAAGCGTCCAGTTTTCCAAATGTGGATAACGCAGGGGCTGGTAAGTCCTTGTCTACTTACTCCCAGTCTAACCCAGCCAAGGACTCCTTGCATTATAGTCTTTCCATGAAGCAGGTGTTTTGAGATAGCCTGTTACCAAATCACAGTGATTGAATAGTCATTTGTACTGTTAAAACATTAATGAAAGATATTTATAATGATGAGAGTTCGCACTGGGAGGAAGTAGTCAACGTTACCACACAAGTGTGTTTTGATTTCAGCCAAGAACAGAGATATTTGACATGTCCCTTGCCCAACACTTAGGCAAATGGACAGTTTTGGTTGCTACTTTTGAACTAGTCTTGGGAATCTTTGGCACCTCCAGTGGTCCAGTGGGGACCCTAGTTTGGAAGCTGTTGTTGGAGACCCTCAGGCCACTATTGACTCTTGGGAGAGTCAAGGTATTATCATATGGATTTTTGTTTTTGTATTGACAAAGGGAGATATCATCTATAGCTGTCTCTGCTTATCTGAAGGGGATACATTCTGACATCCCCAGTGAGTGCCTGAAACTGCAGCTAGAACCAAACCCTATATGTCAATGAGATGTCTTCTAAGTGACCAATGGGAGGGTAGTGTACACAGCATGACTCTGCTGGACAAAGGGACGATTTTCATCCCAGGCAGGATGGTGGGATGGTGTGAGATTTCATTGTGCTATTCAGGACAGTGAAATATAAAACTAAGGAATTGCTGGGTGTGGTGGTGCATGCCTATAATCCCAGTACTTGGGAGACTGAGACAGGAGGATCACAGGTTTGAGGATAGCCTCAGCAATGTAGCAAGACTCTCAGCAACTTAGTGAGACCCTGTTTCAAAATAAAAAAAAAATAGGAAGGGCTGGGGGTATAACTTGGAGGAAGAATGCCCCTGGGTTCCATCTCCAATATGAAAGAGAGAGAGAGAGAGAGAGAGAGAGAGAGAGACAGAGAGACAGACAGAGAGAGAGAGAGAGAGAGAGAGAGAGAGAGAAGAAAACCCTCAAACTAAAAAAACTTAGGAATTGATTATTTCTGGAATTTTTTATTTACTATTTTCAGTCTGCAGTTGACCTCAATTAACTAAACCCTCAGAAAGTGAAATGGAGGATAAGGGGGACTATTAGATAAGAAAACAAAACAAAACAAAAAACCCACAGGGAAAAACCTATCTTTCCAGGGCCGTGGTCACTTAGAGCTGTGACTTGGTACTTTCAGTTCTCTTCCCTTCATGCTCAGAACCACTAGGTCAAACTTTGGGGAATTACAGAGGGCAGTCAGGATGCTGAGGCTGGGGGAGGAGAGGTTTTATGGTCAGAATGAGGACTCTGCAGGCACAGTGCCTGGGGACCAGAACTATGCACTCTCTTTCTTAGCTGTGTGACCTTGGCCATGTCACATTACCTCTCTGGTCTCGATTTCTCTATCAGCAGTAACAACATCAGTGAGTTGTTTTTGAGGATTGAATGATATGTTTGTTAGAGAAAGAAAGAAAGGAAAGAAAGAAAGAAAGAAAGAAAGAAAGAGAAAGAGGAAGGAAGGAAGGAAGGAAGGAAGGAAGGAAGGAAGGAGAGAAAGAAAAGCAAATAGTATCCCAGGCTCTTAATATGTTTAAGTACAAAAGATAACTCAGATCTCAGCTCCTGACGGCAGGCGTGGACTGTTTCAAGGGTTTGCTTTCAGAGCCTCATATGTCTTAAGAGTACCCGTCTCTAATGTCCATTTAGATGGTCGTGGTGCTGTGACCTCCACCCCTCTCTCTGGGGAGGGAAGTCAGTTTCAGTGGGGCCCTCCCTTTGCCTGCAGTTGGCCAAAACCACTATTAGCACAAAGGCCCCCTGGCACGATGGCCTCAGACCTCCAAGGCTGCTTGGCATCTCTCACCGTGTTGGCACTGCCCCGGCTCTAGCCGTCAGCTGGACCAGCTGCAGCCCGCTCAGCCCCGCTGCGAACGCAGCATGTGGGCGGGTGTTCCAGGCACGCTTTTCTTGCATGAAAAAAGCTGCATTTTCTACTCTTGGTTCTTCCCCCGAAAACTAAAGGAAGTTTCCTTCTTACTTGGCCTTGTGGCCTGGGAGCTGGAGTTCCCAGGTTCCTCCGTCACCAGTTGTGTCCCCAGCTGTCCCGGGCTGCAGTCACCAGCCCTACACTCAGGGTCCTCCTATACTGAGGACCTGGCTCTAGACAGCTCCCAAGGGAGCAGTTTCCTGGAGCTGTACATCCAAGTACCACAGATGGGTGGGGTGGCCTAAACTGTAGAAACAGATGGTCCTTCGGTTCCGGAGGCTAGAGGTCTGAGATCAGGGTTGGTTCCTTCTGTGGACCTTGAGAATGTGCTCCACATCTGGGGTTTCCCGGTCATTTCCGCCATTCCTCGGGTTGTAGAGGCATCACCTTGGTCTCTGCCTTCATCTTCTCCAGAGGTTCCGCCTGTGTCTTCAGAGAGTCTTCCCTTGTATGGCCTGTCTCTGCATCCTGATGACCCTCTTTCATAAAGACGCCAGTCATATTGGATTAGGGCTTCCCCCAGTGACCTCATTTTAACTCAACTATGGAAGGACCTTAGCTCCATTTGGAGTCACACTCTGAGGTCCGTGGGGTGAAGGCTCCCGCATACCATTGTTATGGTTCAACACATAACAGGCATCTTTTGCTAATTTTTACAAAGTAAGCTGCTGTTTACCAATCATGCTATGTCTGTCCAGAAGGGGCACTTTTGAAAAATTCACCTGAGGGCACCTCTGGGTAGTTGTCACCTGTCCCGGGGTCTACCATCCTCCCCACCTCCTCTTGTCCACGTCTCATGTCGACTTCAGACAGCTCTGCTCTCTCCACAGCGGCCTTGGCCTCTCAATTCATGGCACCCGTGATTATTCTGGTCCTCTCCCAAGGCCATGGCTCGGGTACAGCCTTGTGACATTTCTTATGTCTGTGTTTAGACCAGGTTGCTGCTTTGAATTCGTCCTTGGAACTTGCTTGAACATCCGTATCATTCGTATACTTGAGCCTTCCTTACCCCCTTATTTCCTTACAGTGCTTACAAAGCACTGTGAAGACAAAGATCACATATGCCCTGTACTGGGTATGTTGGATTAAATATATTATTAAATATTAATATAATATTAAAACTAGTTTTACCTGTTCCTTTACTTTTTCCAATGTGGCTGCTAGAAGCCTTTAAAGCAGTAGGTGCTTGCATTATGTTTCTGTTGGACAGAGGTGGTTATTGCTGGCTCCCTGTATCCATAGAACAAAGTGCAGGGGCCCGCCTGGGCGTGGGCTGGGTTGAGGGCTGCCTCTCAGGTACACTAGCCTATCTGAGCACCTCATGCAATGCTTGGCCCCTGGTAGAGGCACATAGTCGGATGAATGATGCCCCCTCCCAATAAAAGGTCTGTCTGCCCAGAACCTGTGACTGTGATCTATGAATGTGATTTGGGAAAATGATGATCAAGTCATCCTGGATTATCAGATGGGCTCTAAAGCCAATGATAAGTGTCTTTTAAGAAGACAGGAAGCTACATATAGAGGAGAAGGCAGTATTAAAATGGAGGCAGAGAATGGAGTGATGGCTTATGAACAGTAAACACCAGGGATTGCTGGCCACCGCTAGAAGCTAGGAGGGAGGTGTGGAAGTCTCGCCTCGGAGTCTCCAGGAAGAACCTACCTTGCCAATACCTTGACCTTAGACCTCTGTCCTCCAGAACTTGAGAGAGTAGACTTCTGCTGTTTTAAGTTGCCCAGTTTGTAGTAATTGGTTATGGCGGCTCTAGGAAACCAGCAGGTTGGGAGATGGAGATGGCAACCCATCAGATGTGATGAGTGGGAGAGAGGAGTCCTCTGAAAGAACGAGAAGAAGCCAACCCATACAGAGCTGACTGTCACAGACTGCTGCCCTGCCCCACAGCCGTTCTAGAAATCACAACTGATCATGTATAGAAGTGCCTGGCAGAGTTCCCGCAGTGAAGGGAGTTTTCTTTACGACATCGGAAGGTGCTAGGCCACTGTCCATAACCTTGAAGACAAGTAGCGGGAGTGTTCCTTTGTGCCTGTGATTGTAGTAATTCGAGGTGGTTTGGTGTCTAGGCATTACGAGATAGATGATCCTTCAGGTTATTTGGTTGTTCTGTTTGTGTCATTGGCTAAGGAGAGAAGAGGAACAATTTGCTAAGTATGAGGTTTTTTTTTTTGGTGCTCGTTAAGTGCTTGTGGAGTTAGATGGCTCCATTTTGGGGAAAACAGCATGACATGCTGGTTTACTTAGAGATTTTGGGCTCCCACCAAAGATTTGAGAAAGAGGCCTCCCACTCCTCATTGTAAAATAAACATCTTCAGCTCCACGTGCAGCAGACTTACTTGGCCAGTGTTTATGTTTACAGGGAGGAGAAAGGACATTTGTGGGTTGTCTACAGTGCATCAGCCTGTCTTGCATAATTGGTTGAGGTAATCCTCAGGCCAGGCCTGTGAAGTGGTATTAGTGCCCTGGTTTATAGGGAGGGGACCCAGGTCTCTGAGAAGGAACTGATCTATCCAGGGACTTACAGTAAGTGGGAGAGCTGAGAGTCCCACCCAGCAAGGGACTTTTCTCTAAGGTTTTTATTTGGTGGTAGCACTGGGAGTTGAACCTGAGGTCATTCTACCTCCCAGCTACATCCCCAAACTTTTTTTATTTTGAAACAGAGTCTCACTAATTTACTCTTACTGTGAACCTATGATCCTCCTCCTGTCTCAGCCTCCCAAATACTGGGATTGGAGGCGTGTGTATGTCACCGTGCCCAGCTTCCAAGGAAATATTTACACTGAAGCTACATATGTAAAACAGATAATCTGGGCCGCTTTGGTTAGATGGGAATTGGGTGGGAGAGGTGAGGGGTGGGGACAAGCTCTGAGCCCCCCCCATGGCTCCTCCCAGCATTGAGACAACTGCATTGCTGCTGAGCACACGTTGAACATCACTGTCCTTTACTTGTTCACTCCAACACCCTCCCTCTCTGGGGCGCTGTGGATTTTCCTGGCATTTGTTGCTTGAGTTAACAACCCTCTAGTATTTTGAGCTCTTCAAGTTGGGAACTGTGGTAGACTCTGGAAAAAGGTATTTCTGAGGTGGCCTTGCTGAGTGGTAAGACTTTCTGTAGATTGGGATGGTCATGCTGAAAGCCTGCCCTGGGGCCTTGTAGCACTTGGCACTGGTCAGTCTCTGGGTCCCTGAGGAAGGCAGAGGCAGGAGGTTCTTTGGTGGAGTTCAATTTACGGTGTGAGGAAGGAACAGAATCTAGACTGGGATGTGCCTTGAGGAGAGGGCCAGGAGACAGTACTCTGATGCCAGTGTCTAGAGGGACAGTATTTGACATGAGATTAAGACTGATGAGTTTGTGGAAGAATGCTCCCCTTTTTGTAGGAGATATTCATATACCAAACATTTGTTTAGTTCAGGATAGCCCAGGTCCACATAGGCGAGGGATCACAAAGATAAAACACATTCTCTGCTCCTTAAAGAGCCATATAGGGAATAGGGTGTAGCTGGGGGTGTGTGTGCCTGTTTAGCATTAGGAAAGAGGCTCAATTCTGGAAATACCTTCTGTGTGCAATACCTCAGATGGCTTACTGGAGAGAGAATTCATTTCTTTTTTCCCCCTGGTATTCCTTTGGTACAGAAGGAAAGAAATCATTTGAACAGAACTTGTATAATATGTTGTAAACTCTCTACCAGAATATTCTTGCTGTTCAGGGTCAAAGAATCTTAAAGTTTTATCTTGGAATTTAACTGTTATTTACAGTGATAGGCATATGTAAGGTTGTGTGTTAGATCATGTATTAGTCAGGATAGCATAGGTCATTGCTGCAGTAACAAATTTCCCCTAAAGTTTATTGGTTTAATACATAGAGGTTGATTTTCCACTTGCATGAAGACCCTGCAGGTTGAATGGCAGGAGTTGGAAGAGACTTCTCCTCCTCGTGGTTACTTTGACCCAGTTGATGGAGGATCCAGTGTGTGGAATATTATCACAGCCAGGGAAGAGATCGCAGGAGCTGCCATGTGCTCTTTCTTCTGTTTTTCACCCTGAAGGTGATGGCACCTTTCCACTAAATAGATTCCATTGATCTATTTACATGGCCCCGCCTGGCCTGGGAAATGTAGGGTGGTGCAGGTGAACTGTCACAAAGAACACAGAGCACCCCATTGGTGATTAGCTTATTGACTGTGAGTGAAACTCAGGCTTGAGTAGTGTTGGGTCAACTTGCTTGATGAGAAGATTAAGGCCTGAACACCTTCCTCAACATCAGGGATCCTCTCTCTGTCTGTTTCACACCAGGCTGGCTGCTTCACACTTTCTCAGAGCTCAGCAGATGTTGGTTGTATTGAATGAATGAGGCATTTAAAATCTGTTCTGGTTTTTGGTCTGGGTCACAGGGCTGCATCCTTCCCAGAAGTCTTGCTAATGTGGTCGTCTGCTTAGAGAATGTTCACGCCACCTGTGCTGGAGCTGGGTCAAGTGCCAACCATGACAGATTCCTGTACTTTACTACCAGAGTCTCGGCATTAAACCCCTGTACAGACACGATGGTAGAATTTGGTGCCTATTAACTGGTAGTGAGAGGGCATGGGCTTTAGAGTTGGACAACCTAGGCCTGAATTCTAGTTCTTCCATTTGCTCTCTCTGTGATTTTGAACTAATCAGTTAGTCTTCTTGAGCCTCAGTTTCCTCATTTATAAAACAGGCTGTGGGGGGAGATGTGGGAATGAAAATATCTGACTTGGTTGTCAAGAGTTTCATTCATAGTTATATAAGTTTCTTAGAGTTGCTGTAACAAATCATTACAAACTGGGTGGTTTAAAGCAGCAAAGTTTATTCTCACAGTTCTGGAGAACAGAGGTGTTGATTCCTTCTGGAAGCTTCCAGGGAGATCTGGGGGCTGCCGGCAACCCTTGGCATTCCTTGGCATGTAGCTGAATGATTTGAATCTCTATCCTCCGTCTTCACGTGGCTTCTTCACCATATCTGTGTCCACACTTCCTTCTTCTCATAAGGATACCAACCATTGGATTAGGACCCAGCCTGGTCCAGTATGACCTCGTCTTAACCAGATGATATCTACAAAGACCCTGTTAAACTTTGGGTTTATTTTGTGCCCCGAACCTCATGTGGTAGACAAGGCAGCATGTTGGAGGGGGGACTCTGGTGCTAGGGAGGGGTCCTTGGGGGTGTGGCCAGGGACAGTGTGTGTGACCCGTCCTGCTCAGCTGCAGCAGGTCTCTCTGATCCCTGCCATCATGCCCTGAGACTGTGTAGCCATGGCTCCTGCTTGGAAGCACACAGTCAAAATGGACTATGACCCCTGAAGTCTCCAGATCCCAAGCAAACAAGCCTTTCTTCCTCAAAGTTTTGTGTGTCAGGTGTTTGGGTCACAGCAGTGAGAATGCCAACTGAAACACCCTCTTTCCAAATAATGTCA
>PVJS01055484.1:0-12640 GCA_004027185.1 Glis glis
CACACCACCACCCAAGGGCAGCATTTAGCTTTGACCTCAACAACCTGGCTGTGGCTTAAGTTTGGCCATACTGCTATTTGGACACCATTTGATAAGGCTAGATAGCCATTTAACTTCTTGCTGTGGGTAGTGGGGCGGCTTCCTTTGTTGTGCTAGGGCCTGGCCAAACTGGGGGCAAGATTGGGCTGAACATCCTGCTTTCTTATGCAGGAAGCGACAAAGGCAACCATGATCCCTGCTGATTTTTGAATTCTTCTCCATTTCAAACTCTTTTTCTTACTCAGTTCCTGTTGCCCTTCTGTCAATCTCTTCCCTACGATGGCATCCATCCCTCTTTCTAATCCCCAGAGAAAAGTAATGATGGATAATGAGATGTCATAACCTCTCACTAAAACCATTTCAGAACACAGTGTTGTCTTTAGAACCCGCTCTCCTGTTCCAGCGGTAATCCTCAGTACCACCGGAGGGGATAGAGCCACGTGCTTGCACGCAGGTTTTGGCTGGTCTGACGTGTGCGCAGATCCAAGCAGATGAGACTTGCTGTGTTTGGGACATAGGGAGGTGGGGACAGCAAGAAGCAGAATCCGCTTCTCAATGAGTGATTCATTTCCCCGCCCCCAGCAGTCCACTGTCCCAAGATCTTTAGGTCGTATTTATGTTTTCAATACGTAGTTAGAAGAGCACTACTTAGTCAAATTTGTGAAATAAAATTTACGTGAGGCCATGGGTCTGGACTGAGCTCCTGCACTAGGCCCAACAGATCAAACCAAAACGAAATCACCTGTTCTGACATTCACGCCACCAAACCACAGCTAAGCCGTTTATCCCACCTTCCAAGAAATCAGAAGACATAATAGCCAGGTCCCCAAACAGTCCAGTTAACCAGAAGGATGAGAAAGTACCATCTTTTAAGCCGATAAGGAAAGTCGCTTTGAAAGAACTCGTCTGTTTTTCATTCTCTTCTGCTTTCCTTAGCCATTGTCTATGAAGCTCAGCTCACCGGAACACTCATTCTGTTTTCCAAGATTGAGCTGTGGCCCAATTCTAGAACTGTGAATAAAAGCCAATTAAAATATTTAGTTTTTTTATACTTTTGTCTGGACATATCCTTTGTTCTCTAATCTAACCAGACCCTCACAAAATCCAGGGCGCTCATCTCCTAATCTGGCCCCCCAGGGTCATAGTGATCCATTTCTTTTTTTTTTTTTTTTTTGCGGTTCCGGGTATTGAACCCAGGGGCGTTCTACCTCCGCGCTACACCCCCGGCCCTATTTTGTATACTTTATTTTGAAACCAGGTCTCACAAAGTTGCGGAGGGCCTCACTAGGTAGAGAGAGAAAGAGAGAGACAGGGAGAGAGAGGGAGAGAGAGAGAGAGCCGAGGCTGGCCGCGAACCTGGATCCTCTGGTCTCCGCCTCCCAAAGTACTGGGATTACAAGTGTGTACCACCACGCCCGGCTATAGTGATCCATTTCTTACAAGTTTAACCCCACCCTCTCTCCATAACTCACACATGTAGAACTGACACCCCACCCTAATCATCCCCCCGACCCTGTACAGATCAGCACCCCGAACCACCAAGCACGCCTCAATCCCGTCCACCCCTCCCACCGCCATGGAAAACAGATTGTTCACCACATCCTATAATACAACTTGTGCATCCCCACTTCCTGCACGGGCTTTGGAATGATCCTTCCTGGCCTTCTAACCGAAAAGGATAAAGCAGGGGCCTCGTTCCATTGTGTTGCTGTATTTTACAGATCCCCATTTGTTATGATCCCCCCCTTTTAAATTTTCTTTTTCCAAGCTGGGCATGGTGGCGCACACTTGTAACCCCAGTACTTGGGAGGCTGAGACCGGAGGATCCTGGTTTGTGGTCCCTCCGCAACTTAGTGAGACTCTGTTTCAAAATAAAGAATAAAAATTAGGGTGGGGGAGTAGCTCGGAGGTAGAATGCCCCTGGGTTCCATCCCCAGTACTGCAAAAAAAAATAAATAAATAAATAAATAAATTAAAAAAATAATAAATAAATAAATAAAATTTCTTTTTTGATTCCTGTTTCATATTTGGATAGTGACAAGATCCCCCTGGAGGAGTGAGGGGTCCTAAAACATGTGCAGGATCCATCCAGCCTTGGGCTCACTTTCTACCTCTCCTGCTTCAAACCCTCCTGAAAAGTTATATGAAGCCGGGCGTGGTGGTGCACACTTGTAATCCCAGTACTTGGGAGGCTGAGACAGGAGGATCCGGGTTCGCGGCCAGCCCCAGCTACTTAGTGAGGCCCTCCGCAACTGGGTGAGACCCTGTTTCAAAATAAAGAATAAAAAATAGGGCTGTAGCTGTAGCTTGGAGGTAGAATGCCCCTGGGTTCTATCCCCAGTACCACACACACACAAAAAATAGTTTTTAAGTCAACAGATCCCCATGGTGGAACCATCAGAAGATAAAAGGAAGATAAGAGTGTTTGGTTACACATCAAGACACTCTTTCAGACCAGCAGAGGGTTCTACAGGGTTTCCTCTCATAAATCCTCTGGTACTGTAGAAAGCAACACACATCCTCACACGGGTGTGTATTTGTGTGTTGTCATCTTTGGGGTTAGGGTTAGGGTTAGGGTTAGGGTTGGAGCAGGACTGTTTAGTCAAAAGAGCTTTCATGGGCTTGCTCGCTAATCGATCCTCGTGTTTCCCCCGGGACACAAGTCAGGAGCCGACGGACCCTGAGATGTCAACTGAGCATGCTCACCGGGAAAGGTGTACTTAGTATCTGTTCTCTCCTGGATCAAGAGCTGGTCTTCCATGTTGAAGAGGACGACGCTGAAGCCCCGGTGCAGCAGTCCTGCAAGCAGGCGTGCGTTACCACCACGCCAAGGAAAAGGGGCGTCTGGCAATGGCCCCTTCTCCCCTCTCCTTCTCTCATCCAGCTCAGGATGGTGCACCACCAGGAGCTGGGGATCCTTGGTGGCAAGCGTGCTATGCCAGGTACTGGACACTTGCACATGCAGTACCTCAGACACTCGCAGCCGCACTTGGCAGGTGGCACTGTAATTTCCCTCCATTTGTAAATAAGAAAAGGAGAGAGGAAAGGAGTGACTCGTCCACACTGGGTAACGCAGGTCTAGCATGTAGCTCCAGCTGATGGAGTCTAAACCCATGGCTCTGACCCTGCTGTGACGCTCTTCCCACACTACCCAAGCAGATACATGACCCGGTGGCCCAAAGTGACTTCTCATGCTCTGGAGGGTCATCGAATACCCGGAATGAGCTCACAATAAAGTGATTTTCCTCCCAAGCAGAGGCATCACGCCGTGCACTGTCTGGTTCTTACCTACCTGTCCTGAACACCTCGGCAGAGCCCTGCCCCGTTGGCGGTGCCGCCGATGGCGCGCTCTGTCTGCGGGGGAGAACCTCCCCCAGCTCACCCTTCTCGATGTTTTCGTTCAGGTGACAGTTCTTCTTGGTTTCAGCTCCAATGACCTGGTCCTGCTTGTTAATGACGATGCACATCTCCTCCAGCCGCTTGGTCTGGTGCTCGTCAAGGTGAGTCCTGCTCGCCTGGGACATACCTGCAAACAGGGATTCGCTGAGGAAGAGCTGCCCTCGGCCCTTTTCCTGGAAGTGAAGAGCAAGGAACATAGAGCTAACCCCCTCCTCTACCAGTGATGGAAATCACACAAAAGTAGAAGCAGGGTGCTAATGTGGAAAGGGACGCGTGTTTCACTGTTTGACATTTGGCACTACTGGAAACTTAAAGCATGCTTGCATTTCTGATTTGCATTGTTCCGTGGGGCCTGGGGATCCTTGTCTGGTAAGAATAATCTCTTTTGAGATAAACCTAAGGATCAAACTCACCTGTGCAGATTCAACCATCATTACCCGTCTCTGGGTCTTCTTTGTAGTTCTTATTTTTCATTTTATGCTCATCTTGTTCCAAAAAGGTTTTTAGGCAATTCGTGGAGTTAGAGAAATAAAAAATTCCAACAATCCCCAATGCAACCTAATTCCTAAGCAGAAGGTGTTTGTCTTAAGGAAACTGGGAGGTGAGAGGTCATGTGTTGGAGACAATCAAATAGAGCAATGATAGAGAAGGTTTGAGCTGTCATCTACAAAGCGAGGGGTAAGGGAGAGAGAGGAACAGGTTCTTACCTCCTCTGAGGATGAGAGTCTTGTGTAGTCTCGGAAACCTGAAGTGGAGATGTGCAACCCAGCCCCAGCAGGTCGCTTATACATGGATGCAGGTGTGGGCGTTGAGATCCGGACACATGTCTTTCTGTTCCATTTGAATGAAGATATTTTCAAATCTGATTATTTGAGAAAACAGTACACACCCTCACCTTCACCCATCAAGGACAGTGCAGGAGGTTGTGGTTGCCTTATGTGTGAACAAAAAATTAAGATTGAAAATGACAGATTGCACCAGGCATGGTGGCATGCACCTGTCATCCCAATACTTGGGAGGCTGAGATAATAGGATCTCCGGTTCGAGGCCAGCCTCAACAACTTAGTGAAACCCTGTTTCAAAATAAAAAATCAAAAAGACTTGGGATATACCTCAGAGGTAGAACACCCCTGGGTTCAATCTCCAGAACAAAAATTAAAAAAAAGGTTTGCAATTTTAGTGCTGGGTTTCATTAATTTTTTATTTATTTTTTTGTTTTGTACTAGGGATTGCACCTAGGGGTGCTCTACCAATAAGCTAAATCCCAGCCCTTTTATTTTTTTTTATTTTTGAGACAGAGTCTCACTAAGTTGCCAGGGCTGGTCTCTAACTTGCAAACGTCCTGTGTCAGCCTCCCCAAAACCAAAACAACAATAAAATAGACCTACTTAGCTGGGCGTGGTTGCACATGCTTGTAATCCCAGTACTTGGGTGGCTGAGACAGGAGGATCCAGGTTCGTGGCCAGCCTCAGCTACTTAGTGAGGCCTCCACAACTTAGTGAGACTCTGTTTCAAAATAAAGAATAAAAAATAGGGCTGGGGTTGTAGCCCAGAGGTAGAATGCTCCTGGGTTCAATCCCCAGTACCACACACACAAAAAAATAGACCTACTTAAAAATGACACAGAAATAGCCGGGTATGGTGGTGCACACCTGTAATTCCAGTGCTTGGGTGGCTGAGACAGGAGAATTGCAGGTTCAAGGACAGCCTCAGCAACTTATCAAGACCCTCACCAAATTAGCAAGACCCTGCTTCAAAATAAAAAAAAAATTTAGCCGGGCGTGGTGGCGCATGCTTGTAATCCCAGTACTTGGGAGGCTGAGACAGGAGGATCGCAGGTTCGCGGCCAGCCTCAGCTACTTAGTGAGGCCCTCCGCAACTTAGTGAGACCCTATTTCAAAATAAAGAATAAAAAAATAGGGCTGGGGGTGTATCTCGGTGGTTGAATGCCCCTGGGTTCAATCTCCAGTGCCAAATAAAAAGGGATGCTGGGGGTATAGCTCAGAGGTAGAATGCCTCAGGGTTCAACCACTAGTACCAATAAATAAATAAATATATGAATAAACAAACAAACAAATGAATGAATACAGAATTAATGTCAGGCAGGTGGTATCTGTGACCTGTCACCAGGAGTAGAAGTCTGACCATCTCTGCTCACTGCATCTTGGTATCAAAGTCACCCAGGAAAACAAAGACTCACCCTTCACTGGGAGTTGTGGTGCATGCTTGTAATCCCAGTACTTGGGCGGCTGACACTGGAGGATCCCAGATTTGAGGACAACCTCAGCAAGTAGTGAGACTGTCATCAACGTAATGAGACCCTGTTTCCAAATGAGAAATAAAATCGGGCTGGATGTGCAGCTCGAAGGTAGAATGCCTCTGGGCTCAATCCCCAGTACCACAAAAATAAAAAAAAAAAGAAGACCAGCACTTGATGGAACCCCACTTCACTCACATAGAGGAGAGACAGCAACTTAGCTCCAAGAGTGGGTGTCCAACTCCCACGCCGGTGGGTGCCTCCTGCAGCCGATGCCGGGCACTGGCCTTACACACCCATCTTGTGCTGGAGTGAAAGAGCTCTGTCCTCTCCCACAGGGACAGATGGAGCAGCGGAGCTGGCCAGGTGCCCTGCAGACGCACATGTGGCACCTGGTGTGCCCTGTTTGTGCAGACGGAGGAGTACACATCGAGTCTGAAACAGGGAGAGATGCCCCTCAAGGGAGCATCTGGCTATGGCGACGTTGTCTCTTGGCTTCGCCGTGTTAAACCTTTGCACCTCAATATCTTCACATTCTTTCCCTTCTACCTGGAATGCGCGTTCCCTTAGTCTGCACCTAGCTCAGTTTGACTTTGTCTTAAATTCTTTTGTTTTTTGGTACTGGGGATTGAACCTGGGGGCATTCTACCTCCGAACTACACCACCCCAGCCCTCTTTTATTTTACATTTTGTAACAGGGTCTCACTAGGTTGATGAGAGTCTCACTATTGCTGAAGCTGGTCTTGAACCTGTAATCCTCCTGTCTCAGCCTCCCTAGTACTAGGATTACAGGCATGCACCACCACACCCAGCTCTGACTATGTCTTCAATTCTTAACTTATATGTCATCTTGAATAATCCTTCCGGGACTCAGTAATTAAATTTCAGCATAAAGTGGATCTCAGTAACGACTGGTTGGATAAACGTATGAATGGGAAGTGCAGCGTCTACTTAAGGTTCTCTCCAGGCCTCCTCTCTTGTGTATAGAGACGTGTCCTGATGACAACTACGATTTTCATGTCAAAGGTTGTTTCTTTTTCATCCTTCAGTCAGGTAGTGACAGGCCAAGCAATGACACAGGCCCTGCCAAGAACATAATACGTCAAAGACCAGACAGCTCTTGAAAGAAGTCCGGGACCCAAATCCCATATTAAAAATCTGGATTGCCTTTGCCCGTGGCGGCATTGCCCAATCGAAGTAAAGGACACCTGAGGTTGAGAAGCAGAGCAGGGCCTTTGACGGATGGGTAGAAATGAGGAAGCAAAGCCCAGCTGCAGGGTTGGCCCAGAGTGGTGGCTTGGGTTGCACCTGCAGGCTTTAGCTTGTAGGGTGAACTAAGAATAAGGTGATTCTCCTAGGAATTTAGGGCCAGCCTGGAATTGTCTTTTAAAATAAGTTCATCATCTCCAAAGTAAAAAAAAATTTACAGATTCCAAATGACTCCTCTGGGTTTCTTTCTCTTTCTCTCTTCCTTCCTTCCTTCCTTCCTTCCTTCCTTCCTTCCTTCCTTCCTTCCTTCCTTCTTTCTCTCTTCTTTCTTTCTTTCTTTCTTTCTTTCTTTCTTTCTTTCTTTCTTCTTTCTTTCTTTTTTTCATAGTGTAATGAGGGATCCTGCAGAGACACCACCAGACTCTAAAAAATCCAATTTTGAGGTCTTTATTTTATGACGGTCGGGCTATACCCCTAGTGAGTACAGCCCCGAGGCTCTATTGACAGCCGCTTATATAGGAAAAAGTACAGTTTTATAGGATCAAAAGTTCAAGTTCACATAATTTTAGAATGATGGAAAACAACTCACTTGAGACCAAACAATATATATGTTTACCTTACATTTGACATCGCTTGGATTTTCTACATCTGCGTAAGCAAAGCGGCGGGGACATAGAAGCCGAGGTTAAGCATTATGCAGCGTTAGCAAAGTTCATGGCGAGCCTGCCTTAAGCCAAACATTCTTAGTGGAGCTTATGGACTCGTAGTGCTCAGGGTGGCAACATGGAGTAATTAGTGTTAAAGTTTAAGCAGACCTCATCTCAATCCCCACTGTTTAGGACTATGAGGCAAATCACTGGCTCATCTTGGAGAAGAGGATCATCTTGGTTCCTGATCACTAGTAACTTAACAGAGTTAATCCTCTGCCATACACATCTAGTGAGGCAATTTATCAAGACTCAATAGGAATCATCAGACCAATGAGGGGATAAAACAATGTGACTGACACTGTCATGGGGGAAGGGTCGCTTCCTCAACTCAGTATCTGTGGGGTCCTTGGCTTATGTGATGGAAAAGAATTTCAGTACATGTCAGTCGGAGACATAGACAGAAGTTTATTTAGGAAAGTAAGAAATACACATTCAAGGGAGAATGTGGGCCACCTCAAGAGTGAGAGAGGGAGATGTTTAGGAGTATAGGGCTCTGTTTTTATAGGAGAGTTTCGTGATGAGTGAGCAAATGGTGAGCATGTGTGTGTGTGTGGGTGGGGGGGGTGAGCTGGCTTCCCTTGATTTACAGGAACTTTTAAGACTTTAGTCCTAGACTGCAGTCTTATCAGTCTAATATACATTCTGTAGGCTAACACAATAAATGGACCAATTGACTGCATGTATAGTGCTCTGTTATTACAGAACCTTTTAGGAATTTAGGTCTGAAGGAAAATAGGCCTTGAGGGTGATGGTGAGAGCCATCGTGAGGTTTTTAGACTTAAAGCTACAGTCTTAGCCAGGAGTGGTGGCACACACTTGCAATCCCAGTACTTGGGAGGCTGAGACTGGAGGATTCGGGTTCATGGCCAGCCTCACCTACTTAGTGAGGCCCTCCGCAACTTAGTGAGACCCTGTTTCAAAATAAAGAATAAAATATAGAGTTGGGGGTGTAGCTCGGAGGTAGAATGCCCCTGGGTTCAACCCCAGTACTGAAAAAAAAAAAAACTAGTCTTCTTCTCTCCCACCTGCCCTTTGTCTTCTTTCTACCTATTGCTTTTATTTCTCCTATCATACCTCATTTCCTCCTTCTGAGACTTGAATCCTTTCATCTTAAGGGTTGGTGAAGGACAGAGTTCTGTCTTCTATACCTTCTTCAAACTGTCAAGGGGCACTGACCCTACCTAGCCACGGATCCACAGTTTCATCTTAACAGATCTAAAGGAGACAGAAAGGAATTGGTCTCAGCTTTTGTGGTGGGTTCTTTACAGTCAGGTCACAAGTTAACATCATTGAAGGACACAGCCTCAGGAACATGAAGATCTGTGGGTGGCTTTTTATTCTATGTGGCTGCATTTTTGGTGTGCCCATTGTGCCACACCTGTCATTGAAACTGCTGGGCCAACATTCACAAGCCTGGTTATTTTGGTTTGCTGGTCGACAAAGCCATTCATTTCTGTTTCAATGGTATCGCAGTTGCAGTGGAAATCTACGTGAAAAATGGACACATTAGTACATTGTGCCGTAACCCCGATATCTTGCCACAATGCTTTTTCCCACAATGTTTTACCCTGGACTATCCACTGATTAGTGGAAACCGGAAGTTTGGTTAAAAACTTGGAAGTTAGGTAGCCAATCCATTTGTAATAGACCATGAGACAATATATATAACATCGTGAAAAGTCCTCGTGGTGCAAGGCCTGAAGCACAGCATATAATTTAACATATTTAGCATATTGACTACCATCTCCCTGACCATTAGTACTCATAATTCACTTACTCTAAGGATTATATGCCACCACTACTTATCTTCTTTCTGCTTTTACAGATTTGGCAGAGTCATGTGTAAACTAAGCATCTTGTTTTTCTTTAGATGTAAAGTTGTCATATCCTTTAAAGAAGCAAGACCCCTGGTATATAGTACATAGGGGAACTTAGGTTAAATGGTTCTTTGTTTTTAATTTTGAACAGGACTCATAGATCCTTCAGTAACTTACAGAAATAGTATTTTTGTTCTTTTATAGTGTCTGGTGGTCCTGGACCTGCAAAACCTCAAGAGGGACAAGTTTGGTTTTCTCTCTCTCTTTTTTTTTTCTTCAGTACTGGAAATTGAACCCAGGGGCATTCTACCTCCGAGCTATACCCCCAGCCTTATTTTTTAATTCTTTATTTTGAAACAGGGTCTCACTAAGTTGCAGAGGGACTCACTAAGTAGCTGAGGATGGCTGTGAACCCGGATCCTCCGGTCTCAGCCTCCCAAGTACTGGGATTACAAGAGTGAGCCACCACGCCTGGCTCAAGTTTAGTTTTATAGCATCAAATAAGGACTCAGTTGGAGAGTGGTTTTGAGCATCAGCATCATAGCTTATTTCTTCTATGAGCCTACAATTTGAAGTAGCATTATAAATTATAATGTAGAATACAAAGTCAAGCCAAAGTCAGAAGATATCCAGGTAAATTATGTGGGGCACTTTTTTTTGCGGTACTGGGGATTGAACCCAGGGGCATTCTACCTCCGAGCTGCACCCTCTAGCCCTATTTTTATTCTATATTTTGAAACAGGGTCTCACTAAGTTGCGGAGGGCCTCACTAAGTAGCTGAGGCTGGCTGCGAACCTGGATCCTCTGGTCTCAGCCTCCCAAGTACTGGGATTACAAGCATGCGCCACCACGTCCAGCTTGTGGGGGACTTTTAAGTGGCTCAATAACCTGGCTCTTTTTACCTTCATGAGAGCACACTTGTTTTTGGTTATATTCTTCTGCTGGGTGTTTAAGACCAAGTAGGTAGCCCTATATTGGACAAACATAATCTTTTGTAATTATTTTACTGTTCAGGTCAGTCAAGGCTCCTCAGGTTTACTTGTAGGGACTTTGTGAGAAAACTCTTGGCTCCTTAAATCTTTTCCTCTACCAGTTGTGCCATCTGCCAGTATGTGTCATGGTTTGAATAGGTAAAGTGGAACCGATTGTCTTTCTCAACATGAGGACTGGGCACCAGCCAATGTTTAAAAGGCCTGAATAAAGTAAGGGATAATTCTCTCTCTGCCTGATTGTTCTCAGGCTGACACCTGGGTCCTCCGGTTTTTAGACTCCAACTTACACCATCATGTACCTGACATTATTCTCATACAATAGGGCTCTTCACCTTTACATTGTATATTGATGCTCTTATATAATTTTACATTGGAGCTACATGTTTCTTATAGTAAAATAAGAAATTTGGAGAGCTTAAGGATATTAAGTCATTATCTGTTAATGTGTTACCAAGATAAAACATTTCCTTTTGTGATTTCTCTTTTTCTTTGGCCATGACTTCCCTGACATACAGAAGGATGATTTTAATGTATTAAAATGTACCATTTTTCATATGTATCTAGGTTTGGAGTCACGCCTAGAAAGGTTTTTTCCTCACAGAATACCATGTAGCTCTTCATGCTTATGTTTTTTTTCTAGTCCTTCTGTGCTTGTATTTTTTCAATTAAATAGTAAGTTCATATGGATACCTCTGATAGGACATTAGAAATAAGGATATAACTTTGTTCCTTTCAAGAAAGCTAGCCAGAGCTGAGCACGGTGACATACACCTATAATCCCAGTACTTGGAAGGCGAAGACAGGAGAATCGTGTGTTTGAGACCGGGGTGCAATAACTTAGTGAGATCTGGTTTCAAAATTAAAAATAAAAAGGAGCCAGGTGTGGCGGTGCACACCTGTAATCCCAGTACTTGGGAGGCTGAGATAGGAGGATCGCAGGCCAGCCACCAGCCTCAGCAACTTAGCGAGGCCCTCTACAACTTAGTGAGACCCTATTGCAAAATAAAAACTAAAATAGGGGTGGGGGTGTAGCTCAGGAGTAGAATGTCCCTGGCTTCAATCCTCAGTACCACAAATAAATAAATAAATAAAAGGGACTGGAAGTATAACTCAAAGGTAGAGCTCCCCTAGGATCAATCCCAAGTAACACACACACACACACACACACACACACACACACACTCATAAAATAAACCTAGCCAGTTATCCCATCAATTCTCAAATAATTAGTATTTTCCATATCAATTTGAAATGCCACCTTAATCATACATAAACAGATGATGAAACAGAAAAATACCCCCAATTTTAAATCTAAATGCACTAAAAGATGTACTAATTCTCAGTAAAAGATGTAGTTGTGTCAAAATAATTTTTAGTGATCATCCAGTTCACAAAAAGAGCCATTGAATAATGGAAAATGGTTTGTTACATTTCAGGGCACTGGCGATGGTATGAGCTGCCCCATTGTGTAAACGAGGAAGGACTAGAATATTCATTTATGGGTCAAAGTTTTTGAAATGATAATTTATAGCATGAACGAACAGAGGTCTGATGAGCAGAGACAGAAAGAGGTCAGGGTGTGGTTTCTCATTTTAAATACAAAAAAGTGACTATCCTAACGGGTATCTTCCCACACCTACCTCAAGGGTATAAAAACACCCTGGTTCAATTTAGACTTGCAGTCCTACACCAGACACCCAGGAGTCTCAAATTACTGGAGCAGTCAGTGCATATCCTTTTTCTTGTGGGAATTCTTTTCTTTTTTTAATGATCATTTTTTTAAGTATTCAACAACTGTTTTCTTTGCATTTCTTCTCTTTTTGCCTTTTCTCTCTCTTTCTTTTGTTCGTTCTTTCATGGCACTGGGGATCAAATCCAGGGGCACTCTGATACTGAGTTACCCTTTTTATTTTTTTTTATTTTGAGACTGAGTCTTGCTAAGTTGCCTAGGCTGGCCTTGAATTTGTAACCTTCCTGCCTCAGCCACCCAAATAGCTCTGCCTTTCGATCCTATCCCATATCTACACATCTAGTCTACCAGCCTCTTTGCTAAGTTGATAAGCAGATTGTGAAAAATAGAAAGAGAATAGTAATAAGGGACAGAGGGAATGCATTTCTTTAAAAAGTGAGAAAGGATGATGAAAAGATTTGGGGCAAAATAAGTGGTACTGAAAAGACTATCTTGGGTACTATCTCTATCACTGATATATGATAAAC
>PVJS01055485.1:0-12636 GCA_004027185.1 Glis glis
AAAAAAAAAAAAAAAAAAAAAAAAAAGAATGGGTGTTTGCTTCTTCTTATCTGTTTTCTTATGTGGGAGGAGTGGACATATTGCAAAAAGCAGTTGCCAGACATGCGTATGTAAATGTAGCAAAAAGCGAAGTGGTAGACAAGATAAATTTAGTCAAATTAATGCACTAATAATTTATCCTCAGAAAATGCAAATTCCTGTAGTAGCTCTTTTTATATTTCTCCACATATAATTAGAGCAATTGATAATGCAGGGAAACCACAGGATTGGAATTGAGAGCCGCCTGGTGTATAAGGAAAGAAGCAGTGGTCATTTTCTGTTTCCCTCTCCTCTGGTACTTAATATTTCTATTTGTAAACCCAACTTTCGCTGCCCCTTTCTATGAAGCTTATGCTAGTGTCTTGATCAATATTCTCACTGATATAATCCAAAGCAACTGACCACACCACTTAAAGAAAAGATTTATTTGCTCACACTTTCTTGGAGATTTTGGGTTCAGTCCATGTGAGGCCGGGGTCTACAGCTCTCAGGGCATGGAGGCGGGAAGCAGAGAGAGAGGGAGAGATCTAGGTTCTGCTCTCACATCATGGAGGGTGGAAGCAAGAGAGCAAGCAAGCAAGGAGAATCAAAGATACAAGCACACTCCCCAAGGCCACACCCCCAGGGACCCATCATCTCCAGTAACACCCATCATTACAATGGATTTATCTACTGAAGAGATTACAACCCTCATGACTTAATTATATCAACTCTGAACATTAATTCATGAGTTCTTCAGGGGACATTCTATACCTAACCATAATAGCTAGATCTTACCTTGTTAACATGTTTAAAATGCTCACTCTTGCTGCCAACACTCCTTTGCTTCTGCTGTTAATCAGGTGGTCGGGTCTTCTCACGGAGGGCCACCTTGTGGTGCCTGAGCTTGCTGGTGTGGTGGCCCTACTTTTTCCGATGAATTGCTACAAGTGACAATTGTCAATGCCTGGAAGAGATGTTATGGGAAGTCTTAATATCCAGAGAGTATGCTGTATTTCCATATAGAAATGTAAGGGTCACCAACTTAACACTTTACTTTTCCAAAATCTGTATAATCTAATTTGTTTGTCACAGGCATTGATACTTTGATTTATGGATAACTAACCCTCACCCTTATGGAAAATGTCCTTTGAAGAATGTTTATTGCAGTCGCAAGTCCATATAATCCTTTTTCATATCCCCCATATTTGCTTCTTTTTCCTTTTACCAAGAAAATGCATCTTGGATATATCTAGATCCTTCTTTAACTCAGTAGTGTTGCTTGAGTTGATTAGACTATGTTTTCAGTATTATTACTGCGGAAGCTTGTCCAAATGCAGGGAGGAAAATAGTTTGACTTGGCTTAAATTAATCAGGCTGATAAAGTGTGCATTATATTTTGAATTTGAATGTGAATATAGTTGCTGCATGTTTTATTGTATTAAGCCATTGACCTTTTAAAATCATGTTTAGCTCAGTATGCCATCAGTTTTTAATTCATTACACAAATATTTTATCATCTTGTCATTTTGTGTTTTTTTTTTTTTTTTGGTACTGAGGATTCAACCCAGGGGTGTTCTACCTCTGAGCTATAATACCAGCCCTATTTTATTTTTTATTTTTAAACAGGGTCTCACTGAGTTGCTGAAGCCCTCACTAAGTTGCTGAAGCTGGCCTCAAACCTGCAATCTTTCTGACTCAGCCTCCCACGTCCTGAGATTATAGGTGTGCACTACTATGCCTGGCCTTGTTTTATTTCTTAACACTAATTATTTATTATTAATATTTTATGTAATTCAGTGATTTAAGATCTTATCAAGTATGTCTCCTCTAGATTGAACTTTCAATATGCTAACCCTAGGTAAATTGTTTGATGATAACATATGTACCAAGAGTGTAATTCCACCTACCTCCTTCCCTACCAAGCATTACAAAAAAATCTTAAGATAACTTCTTAGCCTGGTTTTGCATGTTGCTGTGGGTCCCATTTTTTTATTTGGTTTTGTTTCATTATTTTTAATTTCCTTATAGATTAGCAAAACCTACCTACGCTATAAAAGTGTTTGGTTTTGCATTTCCATAATTACATAACATTCGGAGGTTGCTTTTCTTTTGTTGATATTGGAGGGCAAAGTTCTCTCCCTTGGAGCCTTCAGTCTTCATAGACTCATCTGTTTGATGTAAATTTTAGATGCTGTCCCTCTGTGTTCTGTACAATACCTAGAGTGCATGGATGAATATTAATGATTGTCTCTACAAATAATAAGGGAGAGAACACATGGTTCTCTGTTGATTTAGCATTAGTACAATCCTGAATGAAGAGGCACAGCAGGGTTCCCTGATCCATATAGGCACCCATACTCCCTGGAGTAGCACACAAGACAAAGAAGCCCATTTGTAAGAGTTCATGGGTAATTTTTTTAAAAAACTGTAGACTTATGATGTATTTTTCTCCTAGAAATGGCCTACTTACTGATTTAAATGACAAAATCAGCATTCTTTCTCCATTGGGATAAAATGGCCAATTAGCCAGGCTTTAAGTAAATTAATCTCCATTTGAAATTCTGTCAGCAAAAATAATTCAAATGTGAACAGCAGAGGTATGGGCTGGGACCAGAATTATCTGCTTCTATTAAAAAATTATTCTGTGTTTTGGGGTTAAATCCAATCATGACTTAGGTCAGGAAAAGATCAATTGAAAGAATTCTGTTAATTAAAATGAATAATTTTCAAAATGCTCCTAACTAAAAAAATTAAGATTTTAGATAAAATTAGATTTAATTATTTATTCATATATGTAAAAATAGCTGTAGGTAAAAGACTAAAAGTAAATTCATGAGCATATTAACAGTATTTGTCCATGGAGCTGAATTTAATGGGAGAATTTTTTGACTTATACTTATTTGTTTCTTAAATTTACAATTATCTTGTATTGCCTCAATATTATTTCTGTATTCCTTTTATAATCATGACTTTTCAAATCAGTTAAGTCATAATTTAAAAAGTAAAAGACATTCGATAATTTTAGTACATGTGTATGTTTAAATATATATGTGTTTCATAAATTTTTGTATTAAATTTTTTGATTTAACAACTAAGGAAGTGGATTTTTAGATCATAGGTGTATACATTAAATATATATATGATGGGAATCTCAGGGGAAACTAAAGTCCACATACTACATACTTAGCTGCAATATATTTTTTTGTACTGCTGTTTCAAAAAGTGACAATTAGTGGAAACCCACATTTAAAATCACATTTCCATACCAAAGCATACAAACAAATTAAAAATTAAAGTGCGGGATAGGTAAGAAACTTAGATTTGGAAGAGAATCAGTTAAGAAACTTTATTAATTATACTTCCCACAAAAGAAGTTGTCTTTTTCTAATGGGGGAAAATTAATCTGCAAATTAAAATTCCCAGTCTAATTAATGCAATGACTCACTGTGTAACACATCATGGGTGAGCAATCCATCCTTCGGACTTTCAGGCAATCAGATGTATTTAAGCCACAGATGATTCGAGACAAATGTAATCAGCATTTCTCCAACACCGCTTTTTGTGTGATCTAGAGCTACCATTGTTTAAAGCCTCGAATCACTTAGCCTTTCTTTGTTCTCTTTATTACCTTCATTTCATTTCCTGAATAGCTTTTGCGGTAGTGATGCTAACTCTTATGATTTGGACTGATTGAATAGTCTCTTACTTTCGATAACCATCAGGTGAAAGCAAGAGTCATTTCACCCAGGAGCCAATATTGCAATTTCCCGTTACTTCAAAGAAGACATTGCTTTTCGCACAATGACATGAATGAATGCGTTTGACAATTAGCATTTACATGTGTTTTGCTTTATTTTTAGTCTCCCACATTAAGTCCTTCGATTTTATCGAAGGTTTGAATGAGAGAGACACACAGCACAGTTTAACTCATAACATAATGGGATCCAAACTAAGCTCAGGTTCTATTTCAAGCAAATGCCTATTTATTATACACGTTCGGTAGTCAGGAAGAAGTGAGGGTTTTTACGAAGGAGCTGCCAAATGCCTTTGTTTTCTGACATTTTATTTCATGCCATTAGAGACAGATAATCACACGCATTTGAGTGCTCTTTCTCGTCCACTACTCTCCTCCCTTCCTCTTTCCTTAACTGGAAGCACGCCTCTCTTCTCCTCCACTTCTGCTACTGTTTGATATTCATGTTATTATGGGATGTTTCCTCTTATCTGGTAGAGTCTGAGAAAAGTAGAGAACCCTCATTCATGTGGCCATCCTTCAGTTCTTCTTGGTAACTCAGTTTGTCTCTGGCTGTCTCTCTGGCTTCTTATGACTCAGTGTTTAATTATTTGGAGATAATGAAAAAAAATGGTCAAGGAATTTTTCTCCTATGTCTTCCCACAGTCTTCCAACTTTTAAATGACTCTCTTTTGCCTTTGTGGGAAATAGTCATAGGTTGTAATTTGAGAATATCTATATTTCCGTGGGCCTGGATCCCTAGTGCTCCCAGTAAATTCCATTACTTGGAACTGTATTACTATATTTAACTACTTGTCCATGGCAGGAAATGTTTCTCTCTCTCTTAGTTTCTCTATAAAAGAAATGGATTCCTAGGGAACCACAGTGGTTGGTTCTCTGTTTGTGATGGAAGGTCACAATTTCAGTATCTAAATAGAATTGAATAAAGTAGTATGATTTTATATTTGTACTACAGAGTAACAGTCTTTGAGGGAAAAAAAATTGCAAGTAATACCATGATGGCTGCTATCAGAATCTAACAAATTATACAACTTGACCAGACCCATTTGGAACATTTACCTAGAAAACAAGACTGGTAGCTACAGTTGATGCAGCTTGGTGAGTCTACTTCTATGATTACATCTGAGTACTTTGGAGCTCAGTCAATCTCTTTGTGTAGTGAACAGGAAAAAAAAATATTTGAGAAGCACAAATAACCTGTCCAGGTTAAATAATAAAAAACTGTAACCAAAACAGGGGTTCTGAGGGCCACTGAACTGCATGACCCTCTTCATCACTAGTGTCAACTGGGTTTCCCATTTGAGGGCCAGAAAACAAGTTTACTATACCCTTAAACTTTAAGAATGTTGGGTTTTTGACAATATCAGCTGCACAATTCTCAGACTCAGCATATCTTTTGACAGTGTTATTGACAAACGTCTTAAATCTTGGGTATGAAGCTAAAGAATGTTTTCCAAATTTAGTTATAAAATGCATGAGTAGGTATATGTATAATTAGAGGTAAGATCTTATTTTAAAAATACTGTTTAGCTACATTGATAAATTATGTATACAATCTTACTTGTATACTTTTAAATTATAAAATTTTTATCTTGAAATAATTTCAAACTTCTAAAGAAGATTTAAGCATAGTACAGAGGTTTTTTTTTGGACAGGAACTATTTGTGGATATGTTGCGTACATAGAGTTCCAGCATCCCCAAGATTACATGTCTGTATACACATATGCACATACGTGTACATTGTCTTGCAGGTCTGCACTCATATATATGCATCATTCTTTCTAGTGTTTTAAGATTTGGGGAAATTGGTGGTGGTAGAGTCAGAAACACGAAAACAATAAAAATGAGTTAGTAGAAAATATCACTTTATGGTGAACATTTCCTTAATTTTAAAATATTAACTTGTTTGTTATATATGGCAGACCTATCATGTTTTTTATTGATTTCACTGTCTGATTTGTAAACTATGTTTGCTAATTGTCCCTGATTAGGGAAGAAAGTCCACACTTGTTTCCAATCAGTTTAATTAGCACTCCTGGCATATGTATTAAGGAAGTGATATATAAGCTTACACTTTTTCATTTATTCAAGTGTCAAGAACCAAGAATTTAAAAGTGACTCAGGCCTGAGTCCATCCTGCTCCTCCTTTGCCCAAATAAACTCATATATAAGAAACTCTTTTAAAGAAACACCTATCTGATTCTATCAACTGCAGCACCCTCTGAAACAGGTGATTAGCATTTGTCATCTGTGTCTGTCCTTTGGACATTTGTCCCAAAGAATATTGTTACAGTAAATTATAACTGCATGTCTTATTTATGACATCGAATCATTACAGACAATACCAAGGGTAAGCCGGGATTTAAAGGGCTTATGCATGCAGACACCCCAAACCTTGTTTCTGAAGCAGGGAACTTTCCGTTACACCCCAATCAACGGGCTACACTCAGAATCCAAGGAGATTCTGTGTTGGAGCATTCAGACCAGATCTCTGTCCAACTTACTATTTAACCTAACCTGACCCTTGTCTTCCACAATAATCAAGTGAAGTATGGTTTTGTTTTTGTTGTTTTGTTTTGTTTTGTTTTTTCATGACTGAAGTTTGGTGAATAGCAAGAGGACCCAGGGCAGCTACACCCTCTAGCCTGTCGATTGTGAAACCCATCACGAGTTGTACCTGGGCACACAGATGAGTGCAAGAGTAGCCCAAGGAGATAATGTCCTTGCTCCTGGGACTTGCAGAACATCTCATGACTTGGGCCAGTAGGATCAGATGCATCATTTGGCCGCAAACTCCACCTGTGAGATTGTACTCACCAGTGTGGGGTCACCTGTCCTACACAATCTGCCGCTAACTAAGCATTCTGGCAAATGACTCTGTAAGGGGAGAATCCCTGCCATCTTGCAGTCAGCTGCTTATTGTAATGAAGTTCTTTCTCTCCCACTGCCTGGCCTCTGGACTTAGTGACTTCTGTCCGTCCTGCCTGGAGCAGAATTAGCCTGTTGTGCAGTAGTAATCCCACTTCTAATTTTATAGGCTGCTTCATGATGGCTACTCTGGCTAGTTACTTAAGCTCCACCGTTCCTACCTCAGTCATTCACTGACTTTTTAACCATGGACAGGTCAGTCTCTGAGTTACAGTTCTTCATAAATGTGGTATCACGACCTATGGTCTTTGTTAGAAAGAAAATGACTCTTGAATAACTGTAGCGCTGTTTTGCAAACTATCTTCAGGTTGAAATACTGAGACCATCTGATTTGGAGGATGCCATGCCTCCCCTGCCATGTTAGGCCTGTCACCTCGGGACTTGGTCAGAGATGAGTGAGGACTGCGTTCCTCATGAGGTTTTCAGTCTTAGACTCTGTAGAGCAGACAAGGAAATCCCACTGTAAAGCATTTGCTTAAATGTCTAATTTCTTCATGCAGTCCATGTTTGTGCTTTCTTAGTACACAAGAAGAAAAATAATCGGATAGAAGGATTGGCATTTATTTGTATTTTCAAGTCATGAGCAACTTTTCCTTGCCCCCAAATTGACAGGTAATGTCAGTCTGGCCTGAATTGTACCAAGTTTTCACTGCCAGTTTGAAGTGGAAGTTGAGGGAGCCCCTTCACTTTCAAACGCCTGAGGCAAGACTACTTCATCCTCCCCTCCACATATTTGTACTCAGATGCAGTGGTACAGAATATTATAGCTCTCGAGTGTTTAATTCCTTCTCATAGAAATTTCAAGGGACCTTGGGAGGCAGTTGGCAGGCGCTTCTCCTAGTGCAATCAGGTTGCTATGGCAAACCTATTATTTTAGGCAGAGCAGGACTATGTTAGTAAAACACTAATCTCTTTTCTGTTTTATGTGAGCCTCTAATTACTCTCCAACTGTTGAACATGTACTGCAAGTGTGGTTTTTTACCATTTTAAAAAGTGAAAAAGAAGAAAAAAAAAACTCAGGTCATAGAGAGGGTGCTGGTGTTTCCACACTGGCAGGTGTGTTTGATGCTACCATGCTGTTCTTAAATAATTCAATTCCGGATCAGGAAATACACTTTTTTGTTGTTGTTGTTTTATAGAAAAATGAAATGAGAAAGGAAGTGAAAAAATTTTATTTGAGTTTGAAGTCCAAGCCTCCCAGCATATGTTTTATTATAAAATATTAGTACTGGTAATATCTGATATTGGTTGAGCACTGTCCCTATACTAGAACTGTACCACGTACTTTGTATGCATCTCAAATTTTAGTCTTTATGATATCCTATATTATGGGTATTATTATTCCCATTTTGCAACAATGACGAAGGACACTTTTCTTCTAAAGAATGGTATTACTCTGGGTATGGTGACACACACCTGTAATCCCAGTACATGCGATGCTCAGACAGGAGGATCACAGGTTTGAGTCCAGCCTCAGCAACTTAGCAAGACCCTCAGCAATGTAGTGAGACCCTGTTTCAAAATTTAAAAAAAAAAAGGGCT
Source organism: Glis glis (assembly GCA_004027185.1). NCBI lineage: Eukaryota > Metazoa > Chordata > Mammalia > Rodentia > Gliridae > Glis > Glis glis. The sequence continues at coordinate 8,247 of PVJS01055485.1, forward strand.
GGGAGTGTAGCTTGGAGGTAGAATGCCCCTGAGTTCCATCCCCAATACCAACAAACAAAAAAAAAAACAAACGCATTTATGGTGGACGAATGTCCACCAAGATTTTTATCCAAGATTAAAGTTCAGATTAAATTAAAGTCAAAGTCCATGTTTTCAATTGTGCCTGCACCATAAAATTGATTTTCCCCTTACTGACATTGACCAAACATTTTCAGACTCACGCCCGTATCATCATAAACTTTCTCTGGCCCTGCAGACCATCCATATGTGCTCAGGACATTTTCCTTCATTCTCCCAGCTGTTGAGAGGGTTTAAGCATCCTTTATTTTGTGTCTTCAGTGTGGCACAGTACTTAGCCCATAGCTGATATTCAAGATGCGTCTGTTGAGTGAATGACAGAGCAGTGATCAACTTTAATGTCTGTATTCGCGATTGACTTCCTGCTAAGTCTGTTCTGCAACAAGAACACATGTGTGTTCTCTGTGCGGTGCAGCTTGAAGGAGGCTAATGTTCCCCACCTGAACACTTCACTGTGAGCATGTGGGATAGAGATGGTGTGTGCGTGCACGTGCCGGGGAGAGTTGCTGCAGAGGCAAGGGAGGGAATAAAGAATCAAAAAGAGAAACAGGAGGGAAAGAAGGAAACAAGGAGAAAAAAGGAGAGACATACAGCCTGAAATACAAATGAGGTCACCTTCACCATTTCATAGAGTTAACCTTCTACTTACTTTAGAAAAGTCACCTCTAGCAGAGATGAACTTCCCAGGAGGCAATGCTTCCAGAGAGCCCCCTATTTTCATGAGAAAAGAATCAGCCAAGAATTTCTAACTATTATAAGGAAATAGGAGAGCCAGGCCTGGTGGCACAGGCCCATAATCCTAATACTTGGGAGCATGAGACAGGAGGATCCTAGGTTCAAAGGTTCAAGGCCAAGCTCAGGAATTTAGCGAGGCTCTCAGCAACTTATTGACACTCTGTTTTAAAATGAAAAAAAAAAAAAAAGAAATAGGGCTGGTGGTATAATTCAGAGGTAGAGGACCCTAGGTTTGATTCCCAGTCCCACACACACACAAAGGAAATGGGCATACCTATGTAAATGATTGAGTACTATGAGCTTACCTTTTCATTCCCTCCTTTGTTCTGTGACCTTGAGAGGTGACCCATGCATCCCACAGTCCCTGGGCAACCTTGAGCAGGTCACATAGAATCCATCTCCCTCTCAGAGCTTTAGTTTTCCTGTCTGTAAATTGTTGGGCAAGTTGGACTTAATTGTCCTTCATGACTTTCCTTTTAATGGTATACAATTGTGTGAAATAATTAAGTGATTATTTTTTACCTTAGCTGCACACTTCAGTAGTTTATAAGGATGAAACTGCTAAACAAAGACTTGATATTTTAATTTTTAAAAATGTAAATGGAGCAGTCTACATTTCATAAAGGTTCCAAGCTATTCTTTTTTATTTTATCTTATAATTGGGCTGTACTGATCCTATAAGTAGAATGCAAGTTCTACTTTCTCCTTCTAGGATTAAAATAATGGTATTTTGTTTGCATATATCTTGTAGCATGTTGTGAGTAAAATGCAAAAATCTGTGAATGAGGATTTCTTCCAGGCCTTCTTAAGTAAAATTTCAATAACTTAAAGATTTCAGAAATTTCAAGTATTTTAGTGACCATAGTAGCTTCACAAAAAAATATAATTATTTCAAGCAGTTTATTTCCATGGGATTTAGTAGAAGATATAAATAATTTATTGTTGACAGTGATCAATGTGTATTACTTCTATTATGAATGGCCCATTTTTATCCTTGCTCTATTTTTCTTTTGGTTGTTTGTTAACAGTTACTTACATTTGAGTTCATACATAATGTGGTGTTTATTTATTACCAGTCTTATTTATATGCATATCTTGATCTACTTTATTGTTTATATTTTCTTATGTCATTTGTTGCTTTAAAGAAATTAAATAGCAATTTTAAAAATCAAATTTATCAATGTCTTCCTTTATGTTCCTAATTTGGTGTCATGTTTAAAATAGTCTCTCCTAGCCAAGGCTCATGAAAACTCCAGTATATATTCCTATATAGTATTTTATGACTTAAACCTTTACCTTTAATTGTTGAATCCACTGGAAATTTATTTAGTTATAAGGAGTTAATTAAAGGAACTGCTTATATTTTAAAACAAGGCTCACCAGTTGTATAAAAATTATTTTTAATAATCTATTTTGCCCAGAAATGTATATAATATATTCATTTAAGGCACCGTGAATTATTATAAAGTAGTCACATGCCTAGGTCCAGAAATAGAATAATGTCACAATCCCAGCTCCCTTCTCTCTGTTACCCAATCAGCATGCTTTCTTTCCTGAAAAGATAACCATTATTCTCACTTTTATGGTAGTTACATTTAAGCCTTTCTTAAAGTTTTTCCACCTAAGGATATATTCTCAAGCACCACGGTGTTTAGACTCGCCTGTTTTAGAGTTACATCATCAAAACCAAATGCATGATTCTGTGGGTAACTTCTTGCATTCTGTTATGTTCTTAAGATTCATACGTTGCCTGTGTTTGTAGTTCTCCCATCTTAATTGCCATAAAATGTTGCTTTTAAGAATAGAATTGATGTATAAGGTATTCTATAATTGACAAATATTTGGGACATTTCTCCTTTAAGACTGTTACGGATAGTGTTGCTATGATCATTCTGGAACATCTTCTGGTGAACATGTATAGGCATTTTTCTAGGGGACTATAACCAAGAATTGAATTGCTGCTTTTTTATATTATACATATCAGCTCTACTAAATAATGCCAAACAGTCCAAAGTATTCTACCAATTTATTCTTTCACTCTCTGTATAAGACATATCTGTCTTATATTTATAAACCATTGCCAATGCTGATTATGGTCAGATTTTAAATGTTTGTTATCTGATTGGTTTGGGGTAGAATCTCATTATGTGTTAGTTTGAATTTCCCATATGAATAAGAAGAGGAACATCTTTTTATATGTCTGTTGGACATATCACTCTCCAATTTGCAAAATTGCCCATTCAGATCTCTTGCCACATCTTTAGTGGATTGTTTATATTTGTTATTGTTGTTAAAGTCCTTTATATATTTTGGGTATGAGAAAGTTGTCAGATGTATGTGTGGCTATCACTTCTAATTCTGTTGGCTCACCTTTTCACTCTCTTTTTATTATTTTTTAGTGAACACAAAGCTCCAAATTATAATTCATTTTGTTAGTATTTTCTTTTGTAGTTATTTACCCAATCACCATTATGTGAAAGATCACCTTTCTTTCATTGATCCACAGTGCCGCCTGGTCCAAATCAAGTGTTCATACATGCTGGGTCTGTTTCTGGTGCCCTATTCCTTTTCACTTGATCTCTCCTTCACCAAAACCCAACTTATTTAGTTACTGTTTCTTTATTATAAACCATGGTATCTGTTAGAAAATATGTTTCTACCCTCTTGTTCAACAGTATTTTGGTTGTTGGCACTTTTCATTTCTACTATATAAATAATAGAATTGGCTTTCAGCATTTTTTGCAGAAATCTTGGTAAGATATTTTTTATTGTGATTTCAGTGAAGATATAGGTCCTTTTGAGGATATCTGGCATTTTAATAACATTGAATAACATACAGTATCTTCAATTATTTGAATCTCCTTAAAGGTTTTGTTTGGTTAATACGGGCATATAAATATGCAATTGAATCTTGTATATGCATTTGGTATATGCAGCTAATATACTCTTAATAATGCAAATTACTTTTTAGTGTTTTATGTTTTCTGTATTTTTTGCATGGAGTTTTCTTGTTTTTTTTTTTTTCGGTATTGGGGATTGAACCCAGGGGCATTCTACCTCTGGGCTACACCCCCAGCCCTAGTTTTTTTATTCTTTATTTTGAAACAGGGTCTCGCTAAGTTGCAGAGGGCCTCACTAAGTGGCTGAGGCTGTCCTCGAACCTGTGATCCTCCGATCTCAGCCTCCCAAGTACTGGGATTACAAGCGTGCGCCACCATGCCCGGCTCTTTCATGGACTTTTCTATGAAATAATGTTTGTTTTTCCTTTCCATTTTTATATTATTATAGTTTTTCTTACCATACTCCACCAGCAAATTATCTAGTACAAAGTTGAACAGAACTGATGAGACAATTATTACTTTTCTTTTTTTTTTTTTTTTGCGGTACCGGGGATTGAACGCAGGGGCGTTCTACCTCCGCGCTACGCCCCCGGCCCTATTTTTATACTTTATTTTGAAACTGGGTCTCACGAAGTTGCAGAGGGCCTCACTAAGGAGAGAGTAAGAGAGAGAGACAGAGAGAGAGAGAGAGAGAGAGAGAGAGCGAGCTGAGGCTGGCTGAGAACCCGGATCCTCCG
>PVJS01055486.1:0-12636 GCA_004027185.1 Glis glis
AGACCCGGTTTCAAAATAAAGCATAAAAAAATAGGGCCGGGGGTGTAGCGCGGAGGTAGAACGCCCCTGCGTTCAATCCCCGGTACCGCAAAAAAGAAAAAGGACATGCAGCAGACCACTTAGGAAAAAAGATAAAAAGTTTACCTCTACCTCACTTCTTACTCCAAAGTTTGCTTTGAACATATTAAAGACTGAAATGTAACAAATAAAACTTGTATATTAAAGAAAATACAGATAAGTACTTTATAATCTTGGAGAGGAAATTTTTCTAATTATGATAGAAAAAGATAAAACCCCTACAGCAAAACAAACCATAAAATGAAGTTAGAAAACAAAGTGGAGAGGAATATTTAATACCTATAAGAGAGATAAAAGGTGGACTTCCTTCATAGAGTTCCTGCAAAGCCTAAAAACAAAAGACTAACGACTTAATAAAAAAAGATACAGAACACAAACAGGTGATCCAGAGAAGGAATAAAGTGGTCTTTGAACATACACAAAAGAGAGTTCCAACCTCTATCACACAATTATAAATCAAGACTATGAGCCAGGCGTAGGGGTGCACACCTGTAATCCCAGTACTTGGGAGGCTGAGATAGGAGGACTGCAGGTTCAAGGCCAGCCTCAGCAACTTAGTGAGACGTTCAGCAAGTTAGTGAAACCATGTTTCAAAATAAAAAATAAAATCGGGCTGGGAGTGTACCTTGGAGGTAGAATGCCTCTGGGTTCAATCCCCAGTGCCACAAAAAAAAATTAAGATTATGAAATAAACTTTCTTCAGACTGCACTGCTTGAATGAACGAAAAACAAGAGACAACCCAATTAATGAAGAACTGGCTAAATAAACCTTAGAACACCCACACGATGGACTGCCCGAGACAGGACGTGGAGACGCTAAGAAGAATGAGAAGTACCGCGCTGGCCGGGCCGCGCATCACGTGGCGCTGAGTGGAGAGAGGGAAGCGGCTGAGGGCGTGGCTACTGAGAGCCCAGCCTTTAAGGAACAGAGGCCTAGGTGTTAGTGCACCCGAAGAAACTCTCTACCCCTCAACTGGGTCTGAGGGGAGGGAGGAGTGCTGAGGACGTCCCCCTCGTGTATCAGATGGTTCTCAGGGCCTCTCTCTCTCTTTTTTTTTTTTTTTTGCGGTACAGGGGATTGAACCCAGGGGCGTTCTACCTCCGCACTACACCCCCGGCCCTATTTTTTATACTTTATTTTGAAACTGGGTCTCAGGAAGTTGCGGAGGGCCTCACTAGGTAGAGAGAGAGAGGGAGACAGGGAGAGAGACGTCTCTCTCTTTTGAAGTGGCTCCCATTCTCCCTTGAATGTGTATTTTTCTTGGTGGTGGCTTTTTTTTAATCTCTTTTTTTTTTACAAGTATATCATTTTGTAATCAGAAAACAAAACACATGAGACCAGCATGTGAGCAGCAGACAAATCAACAGAGCAGAACTGAGAAGTCTAGACATATCCTGCACACATGGCAATCTAATATGTGATAAAGGGGTTGCTTTGAACTATGGGAAAGGTAGGATTATTTAATATACCACATCGGACAACTTCTTTTTGTACTGGGGACTAAACCCTGGGGTGTTCTACCACTGAGCTACAACCCCCAACCCTTTGTAGTTTGAAACATGGTCTCCCTAAGTTGCTGAGGCTGGCCTTGAACCTGTGAGCCTCCTGTCTCAGCTTCCCAAGTACTGGGATTACAGGTGTGTGCCACCACACCCAGCACATTGGATGACTTTTGGAAAAGAAATAAAGTTAGATCCCTACCTTTCTGCATACACCAAAAATAAATTCCAGGTGGAGTAAAGATTTAAGAGTAAGCCAGGCATGGTGGCACATGCCTGTAATCCTAGTACTTGGGAGGCTGAGACAAGAGGATCGCAGGTTCAAGGACAGCCTCAGTAAGTAGTGAGATTCTCATCGACCTAGTGAGACCCTGTTTCAAAATAAAAATAAAATAGGGCTGGAGGTGTAGCTTGGAGGTAGAATGCCTCTGGGTTCAATCCCCAGTGCCACACACACACACACACACAAAAAGATTTAAGAGTAAAACATGAAACCCTAAGAAAATAATGCAAATGAGGGTTTACATAACCTTGGGGTGAAGGTTGGGGGAAGCCTTTCTAGGGATCATATCAAAGGCAAAAACTATAAGATCAACACATTTGACTATGTAAGAATATAAAACTTTGCCGGGCGTGGTGGCGCACACTTGTAATCCCAGTACTTTGGGAGGCAGAGACCAGAGGATCCGGGTTCGTGGCCAGCCTCGGCCCCCCCCCCCACTTAGTGAGGCCCTCCGCAACTTCGTGAGACCCGGTTTCAAAATAAAGTATAAAAAATAGGGCCGGGGGTGTGTAGCACAGAGGCAGAACGCCCCTGGGTTCAATCCCTGATACCGCAAAAAAAAAAAAAAAAAGAATATAAAACTTCTCCATGGCCCCAGATGCATGAACTACATTCTTTGCCAATTCCCAGGTCCATGCCTCCCCCTTCATGGAGTTTCCTCTATGCCCTGCCTGGCTTGGAGACGTGTTATTGCTGCACGTTTTGGAGTTTAACACACACACTCCATCTTTGCAAAGCTGGGACACAGGAGATGCTGGCAAACGCCCCTCTGCCTTGGAGGCACACTGGAAATGTGGGGGTGTGGGCAATCCCAGGCAGCTGGGGGGAGGAGGGAAGGAGGAAAGACAGACCGGGGGGATGGCACGCGGGCCTATGCCAAGGCCTTGAATGCAGGGGAGAGATCTGGGCTAGGAGAAGCCCTGGGAGGCTGCAGACTGTAGGAGGTGTCAGGATGAGGGGCTCGGCTTGCCAGGAGGCCCCTTCAGAGCCTGGGGAGCTCCACAGGAACAGGGTGGCCCTGGAGCGAGGAGGAAAACCCCATGAACAAGGCCCAGAAGCCACAGGCAACAGCGTGTTATACTCAGCATGACACAGGTCACTGTCAACTGGAGGGTGGAGAGCGAGATCCTCTGCCCTCCCTGGCCTCCAGCACAGCCGGTTCCCCTCTGAGTCTGCCCACTGTACTTCAGTGCATCTGTGCCCCCTGTGGGCAGTGACAGGTCTGAGTCGCTCCTCTCTACTCCCCATGGCCAGCGTAGGGCTGTGCACGGGAGGCAGCCGGAGCTCACCTGCAGGGCGGCACCCCCCAGCTCGCGCTGGGCACTCATGTTCAGCAGCAGGTCCAAGGCTGTCTGCGTGGCCATGGCGGTGGACTCCTCCGCTCCTGGGTGGGGTGGGGCCGGAGCTTGAGAAAGGGCTGGGCAACTGGCACCCACTGCCCCATCAGCCCCGGCCCCACCCCGCTCCCGGCTCCCGGCCCCCCTCAGAGCTCACCTTGCTGGTAGATGATGGTGGCGCTGCCCAGTGTGTCGGGACAGAGCAGTGGGGGGGTCTCGGGTGACTGGAAAGGTGCTGCCTCTGGGGGGACCTGTGGGGTGAGGATATGGCCAAGCCTGAGAGGGCTGGCCCAGATCCAAGTGCCATTTACCAAGCACACCCGTCACATCGGCACCGCACACCTGTCGGCCTGTCTCACCTCCACGGCCACTTTTCAAGATATTTAGCACTTCAGTGCTACGGATGAACTGACTGAGGCTCAGAGAGGTCGCTGGCCTAGGAAGGGCAGGACTGCACCCCACTGCCTGACTCCAGCGCCTGTGTTCTAGCAGCACACCGTGTGGTCCATCCTTCTGGGGCTACTGTGTGAGCTCCACAGCAGAGAACACCAACTGCCTACCCGGGATCCACCCATCCCTTCTTTCCTGCTAACAGCACTCTGACTACCATACTCAGCAACTAAAAGACTACACTTCCCAGCCTCCCTCATACCTAGGTGATGTGTGGCCACGAAGCTAAGCTAGGGCCTTGTGGTAAAGTTCATGGGGAAGGTAGATGGGTAGATGGCAGGCATCCTTGTTACCTTTCCCCTGTCCCTTCCTCTTGCTTCCTGCGGGGGATGTGACTGGAAGGCTGGTGTTCCTGCAGTATACTAGACCAAGAGACAACTACAAAGATGGAAGTCGCTTGTCTAGATTGACTAGGCAAAAACAGAGTTTGGTCCCTGATGACCAGCTCTGATTGGAATTCTTTTATATGAGAAAATAATAAACTCTTATTGCAATTCAGCAACTGATAGGACCATTCTCTACACTCGCTCTGAAAAGCCGTCCCTACTCCAAGCATAAGGCTGGCACATCTGGGACTCAGCTGGTCTCTGCCACGGCCTAGAGGTGCAGGGATCATTTTGCTGCACCATGCCATGCTAACGAGAACACTGGGGCTGGAGAGGTGGCATCACACCGCCGCCTTGGCCCTGCCCCCAAGGCCCTCCGTCTGTTGCCTGCTCTGGTAGGCCTACCTCGGGAGGTCCCGGGGAGCCAGGGGGTGGTCCGGGGACTGTACGGTGCTGCTGCTTCAGCTCCTCAATCTGCTGCAGAGAGAAGAAGGGGCGGCGGCAGGAGGGGGGCTCCTCGGGGTGGCGCCTGCCCCACTCTTCGAAGCTGCTGGCATGCCGGCACCGCACGTGTAGGCGCAGGTTCTTCTTGTGCCGCGTGCTGAAGTGGCAGTACTCGCAGGCGAAGGGCTTGGCCCCTGTGGCACGTGTTGGGAGTGCTTGCGGCCCCACCTCTCCAGGAAGCCTCCCCTCCCCTTCTCTCACCGACACTCATTCCCGTGCCTGGGCAAGCACATGCCACTGTCCCCTGGGGTGGCTGGGATAAAACAGGATCAGGGCCACCTGCTGCGCTCAGCCTCCTGAGAGTGCCTACGTTCAAGGTCACATGACTACACCCCAGGTAGACAGGACTGGCCAAGGGAATCCCTGGCTCCCTTTCTCTACTCCCACAGTGTGCCTCCCAGAGGCTGGGCACCAAGGACAGGGTGCCGCCTCCGGCGGGCCAGGCACATGCTGCTGCCTCTGTGAGGGGCATACCCTGAGACCTGGCTGTGGCCGCAAAGCCCAGCACACGCAGGGCTCAGGGAACAGGCGGCACTCACATTCCTAACAGCAGCATGGCAGGCTCCTCTAATTTCTCCATGGCACAACTAAGGCAGCCTCAGAGGAGGCAAGTGACTGGCCCAGGGCCGCCAGGGACCAGGGCTGAGCTGGGAACGTGCCACAGGAAACCGCTTCATATCTCAAGGACTCGGCTGTTCCATGGCTTGGGCTGCCAGGGGCAAGGAACCTGAGAGGGGAACACGGGGAGTCAAGGGGCCCTGGGGTGTGCCCAGCGGACCTGTGTGCTTGACAGCCACGTGGGACAGCAGGAAGTCCTCTCGGAAGGTGCGGTAGGGGCAAAAGTTGCACTTGAAGGGCTTGTCGCTGACATGGGACAGCTGGTGGTTTAGCAGTGCCTTCTTGTCTTCACAGACAAACTCACAGAACTCGCACTTGAACCTGGAGGCAGTTGGGGAAGGGGAGCTCAGCGATGGGTGAGTAGATGGGGTCTCCCATCCCCGGGGCTTCCGCGGGGATGTACCTGCGGTTGGCAACAGCCTGGATGTGCGTAAGCAGGTGCATTTTGAAGGTGTAGCGCTTCTTAAAGGACTTTCCACACTGTGAGGGGTGGGGTGCAGTTGGATGGGGATGCCCTGGAGAAGGCCCTCCACCCTAGCCCGGCCCGCCCTCAGCCCCACCCCAATCCGGCCCTTGAGCCCATCCACCTTGTCGCACATGTGGGGCTTCTCAGTACTGTGCGTCTTCATGTGCTGTGTCAGTCTCTTCTGCATGGGGTACACACGGCCACACACGGGGCAGGGGAAAGAGCTCAGTTTTGGGGTCTGGGAAGATACAAGAGGGGGTTGGATGGAGAGAGGGGGCGAAGGAGGGTGGGACCTCACCTCCTGCCTCTGTCCTGTCCACAGCCCCCAGGCAGGCTCCTTCCCAGGCCGGGCCCCACACTCACCGGATCCGGCCTCTTCTTCCTGGGAAAGAAAGGCCAAGAGTTAAACCACACGGCCTCCCCAGCTCACCCACCTCCCTCACGTCCACCAGACCACCCCAATCCTGACACCCCTGCTCCCTGCCCGAGCCCCTTTCTTGAAGACCAGCAGTTCACACTCAGGAGTTCCCAAGGGACAATGCGGAGGGGCATACGAGGTGACATGCTCTCAACTTGACTACCCTGGGAAAGGGGGCTCCTCTCCCTCAGTCGCAAAACACATTTGTGTACTAAAGGCCTCAAGTCCACAGGGAAGAAAGCTACTGAAGAACAGGTGCTCAACCTGGTGACCCTAATACCTGGCCACAGAACTCCTTCCCTTTCTTCCTTGTACTGAGGATTGAACCCAGAGGCATCCATCCCCAAGCTACACCCCCAGCCCTTTTTAATTTTGGAACGGTTTTGCTAAGTTGCTGAGGCTGGCTGGCCTGTCTCAGCCTCCCACATACTAGGACTATAGGTATACGATGCCATGCCTGGCTGCTGCTGCTTTTTTTTTTTTTTTTTTTGCGTGAGGATCGAACCCAGGGGCATTCTACCTCCGAGCTACACCTCCAGCCTTATTTTTTTTATTCTTTATTTTGAAACAGGGTCTCAGTAAGTTGCGGAGACTCACTAAGTAGCTGAGGCTGGCCTTGAACTCGGATCCTCCTGTCTCAGCCTCCCAAGGACTGGGATTACAAGGGCGCGCCACCACGCCTGCTTGTTTTCTTTATTAAGAAAACCTACGGCACCTTGGAGAGTGGGCTTTCCACAGACCCAGCCTGAGTCGAGGCCCAGGTGGGTCTCCATCCAACCTCTGCCCACACACTGCTTCCTGTGAGGCAGCCCCCGCTGAAGCTGCAGACCCCCCTACTTCAGGGAGAACCACCAGGCCCCTTGGCACGTCTGCTGGCCTGACCCGAAGTCTGCTCTGAGCACTGGGAGGAGTGTGAACCAGGGGCACAGGGCTTTCTGCATGTACAGAACCCCTGCAGGAACGATTTCCTTCAACCCCTTCAACAACTCTCCCCATCGTCCAGATGAGAAACTAAAGCTCACGGCAAGGAAGGGACTAGACCGAGCACCTCGAGGCCTGGCTGCTGCTCTGTTCTGGGTCACATGATCAGAGACCCTGCCTTTCTGGTCATGTCTCTAATGCACTATGAGGGGGGTGGGGGTCAGAGAAGGTGCTCGGTAAGTGGGAGCCATGGTGATCCCGGGCCTCAACCTTCCCCCTGCCAGGCCCCTCACACCCACTGACCGGTCCCGGCTGTGCACAGCTGCGTGCCGAATGACGTCCTTCCGGTAGACGCTGGTGTAGCTGCACTCGTCACACTTGTAGGGCTTGCTGCCCACGTGGTTGAACATGTGCTCCTAGAGAGAGGCAGGGCGGTGGGTCGGGGCTCGGCCTCCCTCCGCTGGTGCCCACAGCCGTGGGGCCGCTACAGGAGCAGCTCACAGACCAGGGCGTGTGGACAGCAGACACTGCCGCACAGGCCGAGGCTTGTGAACGCTGGAGACTCCCCAGCAAGAGCACCCGCTCTGTGCCAGGCCCTGTGCCTGCTCACCACTTGACAAAAAGGGAAACTGAGGCTCAGGGTAAGGGAACTTGCAATGGCAGAGCTTGGAGCTGCACCTAGGCAGCGTGGCTCCACAGCCTATGCCACTCCCACTCGCTAGGGGATGTCTCCCTGTGGAGCCCAGAGGACAACTTCCAGGTCACAGGGTCCCACGGGACTGCCTGCCGGTGCCTGAAGTACCCCTCTCACCGCTGCCAAAGCGTGTGGCGCACTGGCCGGGCCACAGTTTCCTAGGTTGGTAAAATGGGACTATTGATACCTATGCCCCAGTGCGCCGCGTGAGCAGAAAACCATCCAGGCGCCGAATAAAGACAAGTTCTGAGCTGCTGCAGGCCCACACGGCACCTCTGGGTCAGGGAGAAAAGGGGCCCGTTTCTTTTTTGTGTTGTACTGGGGACTGAACCCAGGGGTGTTCTACCTCCAAGCCTCACCCCCAGTCCTGTCTCACTAAGTTGCTAAGGGCCTCAATAAATTGCTGAGGCAGGCCTCAAACCTGCGATTCTCCTGTCTCAGCCTCCCAAGTACTAGGATTGCAGGCAGGGGCCACCATTCCTGGCTAGGGGACCCCTTTCTTGAGACACATTACTGCCACCTGCTGGAAGCTTCCTGACAATGGACTTTTTTTTTTTGCAGAACTGGGGATGGAACCCAGAGGCATTCTACCTCCGAGTTACACCCCCTGCCCTATTTTTTACTCTTTATTTTGAAACAGGGTCTCATTAAGTTGTGGAGGGCCTCACTAAGTATCTGAGGCTGGCCGCGAACCTGGATCCTCCTGTCTCAGCCTCCCAAGTACTGGGATTACAAGCGTGCGCCACCACACCCAGCTCTGACAACGGACTTTGATGAAACCATTACTGCCAGGGTGTGGTGACCAACCAAAGCTGTGCTGTCTACCTGGAAGTGCACCCTAAAGCTTGCAGCAAGGAAGAGACTGGGATGGGGACATCGAGCCCTGCACTGGGCCACATGATCAGGGACCCTGCCTTTCTGCTCATATTTCTAATGCACTGAGAAAAGGGGGTGCCACCATCCCAGTGGGCTGGAGGAGCTAAGCATTCTAGAGGTGCGGGCCAGATGTGGCTGAGCAGAAGGGCGGTGCGCAGGATGCCCGAGGTCCTGCCTCTGCCTGCCTTCCGTGTGTGCCCGGGTCCTCCCGGCTGCCGCACCTTGAGCGAAGACCAGCGGCGGGAGCGATAGCTGCACTGCAGGCACTTGAAGAGCTGGGGGTCGCCCGCCTCGTGGGAGTTCACGTGGAAGCGCAGGTCCTCGTGGGACAGGAAGCGTGAGCCGCAGATGCGGCATAGATAGGGCCTCAGGAGCGGTTTGGGCGACTTGTAATAGTATCTGCCAGGAGGGTGTGGGGAGATGTCTGGTGGTCTCAGGGACCCAAGAGACCCCGCCTCCCCCACCCTCGCCTCTGCCCTGCGTACTTGCGGTATTTCTTGCCCAGGAACCGGCGGGAAGGTCGCCCACGGCGGCGGGGAGGGGCGTCAGGCTCGTCCTGGCAGGAGGGCGCTGCATTCTCTGTGTCTGACTGGCTCACTCCGGGCTCCACAGGGGCCTTGGTGGCCCTGCCAGGGGCCACCAGGCGCCCTGGGCCTGAGGAGCTGGGAGCCTCGGGATCCTGCAGCTCCGGGGGGCTCTGTCCGCTCTGGGAACTCACTAGAGGCTCTCCTACACCTGCCACGGACATGCACATCACAGGTGAGCCAGACACAGAGGACAGATGTGGGCAGGAGGGCCGGAGGCCAGCCAAGATACCCGACAGCCACAGACCACTGATGAGCACACAGGGTCACAGGACAGCTGCAGACAGCGCAAGGCCAGTAGGACATGCTGTCAGCACCACAGCCAGCAGGCCAGGGACCGTCCAGTGAGGAGGCTGGGCTCCAGTGCACTCCTGACTGCTGTGATCCTCAGGGAAAGCCCTCCCCTCCCGAGCCTCGTTCGCCCCATCTGTCAGATGCTGTAGAGACCTTGCAGGGCCACTGTGGGCTTGGGAAGCAACAGCGGCACCTTATCACGAGCACTCCCTGGGAAGGCAGTGGGCCAGAGGGGTGGGTGCCAGATGCCCTCCCAAACCCTTTAAAGTCTGGATATCTGAACGTGTTACCTCTTCAAACAGTGCTTAGATCTACTACTTTAAAAATTACGAGCCGGGCGTGGTGGCGCACGCTTGTAATCCCAGTACTTGGGAGGCTGAGACCAGAGGATCCGGGTTCGCGGCCAGCCTCCAGCTACTTAGTGAGTGAGGCCCTCTGCAACTTAGTGAGACCCTGTTTCAAAATAAGGAATAAAAAATAGGGCTGGGGGTGTAGCCCAGAGGTAGAATGCCCCTGGGTTCAATCCCCAGCACCACAAAAAAAAAAAAAAAAAAGAATTATGAATGACACGGAAATGGTGGTAATATCCTATCTCTTGGTTGGGCGCTTGTTCACCTTTTGAACACTCACTGGCCTGTGTAGGACAGGTGCTTTTCCATACACACCCCTCAGTAAGAAGTTATTCTTTTTTTTTGTGATACTGGGGATTGAACCCAGGGGCATTCTACCTCCAAGCTGCACCCCCGGCCCTATTTTTTTATTCTTTTTTTTTTTTTTTTTGGCGGTATCGGGGATGGAACCCAGGGGCATTCTACCTCCAAGTTATACCCCCAGCCCTATTTTTTACTCTTTATTTTGAAACAGGGTCTCACTAAGTTGCGGAGGCCTCATTAAGTAGCTGAAGCTGGCCGCAAACCTGGATCCTCTGGTCTCAGCCTCCCAAGTACTGGGATTACGAGCGTGCGCCACCACGCCCATCTAGTTAAGAAGTTATTCTGAGAAGAGACTACAATCTGACAACCCCTCTGAGTTGCATGTGTACACACAGTCACCCTGGAGCTTTTTGTGTTTTGTTTCGGCACTGGGAATTGAACCCAGGGGCGTTCTACCTCTGAGTTACACAGCCCTATTTTATTTTTTATTTTGAAACAGGGTCGCTAAGTTGCTGAGGCTGGCCTCTAACCTGCAATCCTCCTTTCTCAGCCTCCCAAGTACTGGGATTACAGGCATGTGCCACCACTCCTGGCTCACCCTGGAGCTAATTTTTATGTGTCTTTAACCCTTCAAGCAATCCTACAAGGTAGGTGCCACTGTCCCCTCCACTCATAATAAGAAACAGGAGATCCAAGAGACAAAGCAACATGCTCCAGACTTATAGGTGGCAGAGCTGCCACTCACACCACGACTGGTCCTGTCCCCACTGTAATGCTAAAGTTACGGACCCTTGGACACAGTCTCAGGCCTCAGACTTACCACTCTATTCTCATTTCATACTTTTTCTGTTTTGGTGGTACTAGGGATTGAACCCAGGGCATTCTACCTCCAAGCTCCACCCCCAGCCCTTTTAGTTTAATTTTTTGCTTTTGAAACAGGGTCTTGCTAGGTTGCTGAGAGTCTCATTATATTGCTGAGGCTGTGATTGAACCTCTAATCCTCCTGTCCCACACCTGGCTTTATTTCATAAATATTTGAAATGGATCTTATTTGTTCAGTTATAAAGGCCCCGACTCTTGTTTGGCTGTGACAGTTTGCCACTGGAAGGCACCTCACAAAGCTGAAGCGAGGTAGCCGAGGAGGGCTTCTCTCCTCCCTAGGAGGAGGGTGCAGGTCAGCAGGCTGCGTGCACGCTGCAGGGCCCACTCCACAGCGCTGCACAAGCACAAGGGTAAGGCTGCCCCGACGCCCTACACGGGCCCCCCTTCACCACGACTCACCATCCGGGAGATCCGAGGTCTCCAGGCGAGGCAGCTTCCGGGGCCGGCCAGGTCTCCTTCGCGGTCTTGGGGTACTGGGCGTGGGGCGCTGGATCCGTAGCTGCCGGCCTCGGGGCTCATCCTCAGCCGGATTGTAGTCGCTATCCTCTGTGGGGACAGCGAAAGAAGGAAGATGGTAGCTGGGCCCGTCCCTCCAGCCCGGACCCCTTGCCTAGCTGCTCTGGGAAAAGGCTGCTTCCCACTCCTGCCCACTCCTCCACGCCCCTGCAGTCCTGTCTCTGCATCTTTCGTGGCCCGGCCACTAGCTCAAACAGCACCTTTATGTGAAGCAGAAAAAGGCAGCCCTTCAAGATACTTTATAGCCATTGCTAGGAACAGCTGCAATGAACAATCAAGTCTACAAACTCTTTTTTTTTTTTTTTGGCGGTACCGGGGATTGAACGCAGGGGCGTTCTACCTCCGCGCTACGCCCCCGGCACTATTTTTTTTATACTTTATTTTGAAACCGGGTCTCACAAAGTTGTGGAGGGCCTCACTAAGGAAGGAGAGAGAGAGAGAGAGAGAGAGAGAGAGAGAGAGAGTGAGTGAGAGAGAGAGAGAGAGAGAGAGAGTGAGAGAGAGAGAGAGAGAGAGGGAGAGGGAGGGAGCTGAAGCTGGCTGCAAACCCAGATCCTCCGGTCTCCGCCTCCCAAAGTACTGGGATTACAAGCGTGCGCCACCACGCCCGGTTTACAAACTCTTTAAATATTTTTGGTAGTACTAGGGGATTGAGCCCAGGGGTTCTCTACCACTGAGCTACATCCCCAGATCTTTTTTTTTCTTTTGAGACAGGGTCTCTCAGTTACCCAGGCTGGCCTCAAACTTTCGATCCTCCTGCTTCAGCCTCCTGAGCCACTGGGATTACAGGCATGCTTCACTGTACCTGGCCTGAGTCTACCAACTGTTGACTTAACCATCCTATCCAGCAGCCACTGTCCACATGTGACTACTGAGCACTCAATATGTGCCTTGTCCAAAATGAGATAAAATTAAGTGTAAAATATACACCTTTTTTTGTTTGTTTTTTTTTTTGCAGTACGGGGATTGAACCCAGGAGCATTCTACCTCCGAGCTACACCCCCGGTCCTATTTTTTATCCTTTATTTTGAAACTGGGTCTCACGAAGTTGCGGAGGGCCTCACGAAGTAGCTGAGGCTGGCCGCGAACCCGGATCCTCCGGTCTCTGCCTACCAAGTACTGGGATTACAAGCGTGTGCCACCACGCCCAGCTATATACTCCAACTTTAAAAAGTTGGTATAAAAGCCGGGCGTGGTGGCGCACGCTTGTAATCCCAGTACTTTGGGAGGCAGAGA
>PVJS01055487.1:0-12636 GCA_004027185.1 Glis glis
CTCCCCTCCCTTCCCCTCCACTCCCCTCCCTTCCCCTTTCTTCCTTCCTTCCCTCCTTCTTTCCTTCCTTTTTCTTCCTTTCTTTTTTGTGCTGGGGATTGAACCCAGAGGCATTCTACCTCTGAGCTACATCCTCAGCCATTTTATTTTTTATTTTGAGTCAGGGTTTCACTAGTTTGCTAAGTCTAAGTTTCTGAGGCTGGACTCCAACCTGTGATCCTTCTGACTCAGCCTCCTAAGTACTTGTATTACAGGTGTAATGTGCCACCATGTCCAGCTGCTTCATTAAGAAGCTCACTATATTGTTAGGTAGCTCTAAACTCTAGGAAGTCGGATCATGTGGGAATTCCAAATCTGCTTCTTTTTATTTCCATACTATTGATGTTTGTTGTTCATAGAATTAGACTGCCTACTTGAAGGCTCTCTGGATGTGTAAAGGCAGCTTTTCTGGTCCCCATCATCAGTGTAGCTTTTCCTCTCATTTCTTACAATTTTTTCCTAAAGGACATGAGGACAGAGATAATAGTGAGCAGCCAGTAGGGGAAAGAGCAAATGAATCATGCCCTTCAGGAGCATGTGTAAAAATATGTACAAATAAAATGTAAAAGACTGAAAATGCCATTTGTTGGCAAGGGTGCATGGTGGTAACATTCATACACTGCTGATGAGAATGCAAAATGGTACAACTACGTTGGGAAACACTGAAATATCTTATAAAGTTAAACATAGACTTAACACATGACCCACTCCTAGGTATTTAATCAAGTGAGAGGATTGTGGTGATCATTTCACTATATACATTTATATATAGTCAAAACATGTTGTATATCTTAAATATGTACAATTTTATTTGCAATAATACCTCAAAGAGTCTATAAAAAAGAAAATATATGTATGCACATAGAATTGCACATAAATGTTCATAATAGCTTTATTTGTAATGGCCTTGAACTGGAAATAACCCAAAATGTCCATAAATAAGGTGAAACAAAATGTGACTTTTTTGGTTATAAAAAGGAATGAAATACTGAGATATGCCACAATATAGATGACCCTCAGGAACATTATTTTAAGAGAAGGAAACCAGACTCAAAAGACCACATATTGTATAATCGCATTTAGATTATATGCCCAGAAAAGGTAAATCTATACAAGCAGAAAGTAGATTAGTGGTTACCTGGGGTCCAGGGGTAAAGAAATTGACTAAAAAAGAACATGGCAGAATTAAAAAAATATTGGTGCATTGTAATTATACATGATAGTGAGATTAATAGTGATATATTCATATATGCACATAATATCATTTGATCTGTTTCCTTCCTTGTGTGTCCCCTTCCCCCCTCCTCCCTCCCTTGATTCCCTCCCACTTGTCTCTCATTTTCATGAGTTCCATTTTCTTTCCTTTTTTCTCTCTAGCTTCCACATATAAGAGAAAACATGCAGCTTTTTTTTGTTTTGTTTTTTTGCAATACTGGGGGTTAAACTCAGGGGCATTCTATCTCTGAGCTACATCCCCCAGCCCTATTTTATATTTTATTTTTAGACAGGGAAAAGGCCTTCCTAAGTTGCTGAGACTGGCCTAAAACCTGTGATCCTCCTGTCTCAGCCTCCCACATACTGGGATTACAAGTGTGTGCCACTGCATCTGGTCCAACTCTTGATTTTCTGAGCCTGGTTTATCTCACATAGCATGATGTTTCATCTATGTTCCTGCAAATGACATAATTTCATTCTTCTTTATGGCTGAGTAAAACTCCATTGTGTGTATATGCTACATTTTCTTTATCCATTCATCTGTTGATGGACATCTAGGTTGCTTCTATAATTTGGCTATTGTGAATTGTGCTGCTATAAACATGGATATGTATGCATCACTATAGTATTCTGTCTTTAATTCTTTCAAAAAGAAAGATTCCAAGGAGTGGTATATCTGGGTCACATGGTGGTTCCATTACTAGAAAACATGATAGAATTTGGGGGGTGATAGAAATACTCTATATGTTGAATGTAGTGGTGGTTACACAGATGCATATCTTTGTCAAAACTCATTAAGTTTACATTTCAAATAGATATATTTTATTTATTTATATTTAATATACTTTTATTGGTGCATTATAGTCTCACATCATAATGTAAATCATGTTGATAGTGACATACATGCACATAGCACTTGGTGCGCTTTCCCCTGGCTCCCTCCCTATCCCCCCTTCCCCATCCAGGGTACTGAGATTGATGTTGGTATTGTCAAATATATACATAAAGCTGATGGTAATAATTCCTTCATTGATCCTCATTCTTCCCCCTCCCCTTCCCCTAGACCACTTCCCTGGCTCCACTGAAGTTTCTCCTCCATTATTTGGAGTCCCTCTGGCATCCTAATTACGACCCTTCACTTTCTGTGACTGGCTGATCGCACTTAACATAATGTCCTCCAGGTCCTTCCATTTTCCTGCAAATGACATCATTTTGTTCTTCTTTGTTGCTGAGTATAATTCCATTGCGTGGATATCCCATAATTTTGTAATCCATTCATCTGTTGATGGACATCTAGGTTGGTTCCATAATTTGGCTATTCTGAATTGTGTGCTATGAACATGGATATGCATATATTACTGTAGTTCTCTGATTTCAGGACCTTTGATATTTTATTGTATATAAAGCAGATTTCTTGGGGGAAGTACTGGGAATTGAACCCAGGGTCATTCTACTTCTGAGCTACACCCCAAGACTTGCTTATTTATTTATTTATTTATTTATTTATTTATTTATTTATTATTTTGTGTTACTAGGTTTTGAATCCAGGGGCATTCTACCTCTGAGCTACACCCCTAGCCCTAATTTATCTTTCATCTTTTGAAACAAGGTCTCACTAATTTGTGGAGGGCCTTGCTAAGTTGATGGCTATGAACCTGTGATCTGCCTGTCTCAGCCTCCCAAATACTGGGATTACAGGGTCTTGGTAAGTTGCTGATAGTTTCGCTAAGTTTCTGAGGCTGGCCTTGAACCTGTGGTCCTCCTGTCTCAGCCTCCCAAGTACTGGGTTACAGTCATGTGCCACCATATCCAACTAAAGCTGATTTTTTAAAGCCAGTTTTCTTCACAGAAAGTCCTGTCCCATTGTAGCCCTATCCCATTATAGCAACATCTTGAATACAGAGGCATCAAGAATGCAGAAACACATGAAGGTGGAATTTCTAATCATTATTAGAAATATAACCTATTAGCAAGATGAAAGAAGTAGACATGGCCTTGCTGAGGGTCAAGACAGAGGGCTTTGCAAAGGGCTCATTTTGAATCTGTTATAAGCAAAAGCCATAAGAATAGTGATAGTGTTTTCTCACCTGTGATGGATGTGAAGAAGGAAGCTGTTTGCTTGCCACCTATAAAGTGTCTTTCCCAGAAATATCTGTGCTTAGAATGTCATCAGTTATTGGCCTTTCTAACAATAGTACTCCCATTTACTTTCCTGTTTGCGCTAGACAAATTTCAAGCAGCTCGAGACACTTTCCTTGAAAGGCTTTTTACTTTTGATCCACATAGACCTGTTTTGATCCTGAGTTATTAGCCCTAAGAGGAGAAAAGAATTGGATCCCTGCGAGCTCATTAAAGAGTTATGATCATTAGTATTTAGTTTACAAGTGAGGAAATTTAGATAGATGAAATTTAAAATGTGCCCAAATCTGGGTATGATGGTGAATGCCTGTAATCCCAGTACTTGGGAGACTGAAAGGGGAGGATTGAAAGTTTGAGGCCAACCTCAGCAAATTAGTGAGACTCTCAACAGCCTAGTAAGACCCTGTTTCAAAACAAAACAAAAAAAAAAAAAACAAAATAAAAAAAGGGTTGGCGCTGTAGCTTGGAAATAGAATGCCACTGGGTTCAATGCCCAGTACCACACACAAATAAAAATCCCTAAGTTCTCATGGCTAATATATGGAGTTAATATGACAAACTAGAACTGACATCCAAGTCAAACTTCAGAGCCTAGGCTCATAGTTAGCACATCCTTATCTCTCAGACTATTAAAACAACAGCTATCACTTACTAAATGAGTGTTATGAGCCAGATACTGAGATACATTACTGAGCTTGCATACATTACTTCAGTAATTCTAGAATGTCCATGCTCAACAAGGGCTCATTATTGTTTCCTAGCACCCAATACAGTACCTGGCACAAAGTTGACGTTCACTAGAGATTGATTAGATGAAATAACCTTCTGTGGTGGTTATTATCCACTGCATTTTATTTATTTATTTATTTTTTTTGCGGTACCGGGGATTGAACCCAGGGGTGTTCTACCTCCGCGCTACACCCCTGGCCCTATTTTTTATACTTTATTTTGAAACCGGGTCTCACGAAGTTGTGGAGGGCCTCACTAAGTAGAGAGAGAGAGAGACAGGGAGAGAGAGAGAGAGCTGAGGCTGGCCGCGAACCCGGATCCTCCAGTCTCCGCCTCCCAAAGTACTGGGATTACAAGCGTGCACCACCACACCCGGCCACTGCATTTTATGAATAAAAATAGTTTAAAGAGAGTAACTTGCCTCTGATTACACAGCCAGCACCTGTAGAGTCCAAAACTCTACCACCCTGTGTCTGTTTCAATGTTGGGAGTAAGGAATGTGGGAAATGGAAAGGGAAACCTCTACTAATAAGGGTGTAGAATTAGGATTGTGGCTGTCGCTGCTGCTTTAACTGCTGGAGAATCCCGCCCATTTCTAACTTATATCTTTATTTCTCCCAGAATTTCCCACATTACCCAAGCTTGTGGTCCAATTATGTGTGTGTCACAACATATGACAGGTAAGCAATTCTCTTGTCTTTTGTTAAAAATGCTCCAAAATAACATATCTTCAATTCTTTTCTGGATTGTTTTGCATTAATTTTCTTTCCAAATCTGCCATATAATGTTGATTTATGGCCTGGACTAATATGAAACTCATGTTAAGAGGAGAGTAGCTGTGAACTAAATTACCCATTCACCAAAGAAAACATGTTTTCAAGGGTATAAAAGACTTCTGGTTACTACTGTGGCTGAGGTCACAAAAATAACTCTAGGGCTGGGACAACTGCCTCCTTAGTATAGGTCCCATTGCCACCAGTCTTTGTCTATATTTTTATCTGGTTAATTCTTACATCTGTGATATGAAAACATGCTGAGATATACTGGAGGGGAGCTGGGTTTTCCATTCATATTAGGGAAGAATAAAAGGAAAGATATATAGAGAATAGTTACAGGGAATCATGAACATAGATATATAGGGAATAGTGAACATTAAAACCAACTCTGCTAATATCTAGTTCTAATGATTACTGCCCAGGACAGATGTTATCCTTTCAGGAAAGAATTACTGAAGATTTGTTTTTCTATATAATAAAGGATGTTCCTTGGGATACAGAAATAAAATAGGGTAATTTCTATCCTGATGTAGCTCACTGTCCAATAGGAAACAAAAGCATCTAATAATTAATTACAAGTGATATGAGTGTTGCAAAGGAAAAATACTAGGGCATGTAATATGTTAACAGTTTAAACCACTTGCTCCACACCAGGAAACTTGGGTAGAATCACATTTTCTTTCCTTTCTTCCTTCCTTCTTTTTCATTCTTCTTTTTTTCTTTTGGTGCTGGGAATTGATCCCAGGGTCATTCTACCTCTAAGCTACACACCTAGCCCTTTTTATTTTGATTCTAAAACAGGGTCTTGCTAAGTTGCTGAGGGTCTCACTGAGGCTGGCCTCCAATCTCTGATCCTCCTGTCTCGGCTTCCCAAGTACTGAGATTATGGGTGTGTGCTGCCACACAAGGCTAGAATCATGTTTTCTAGAACGACATGGATCCCCATATGGAAATTGGAGCTAGTGTCATGGATGTTTGGTCAGCAACCTTCCAGCATCTGCAGACTATATAATATCATTAGCGGTTTCTATTGCTCATATCTGCTGAGTACCAGGAATATTACATATATCATCTCAACTATATGTAAATGCATGTACTTCCTTTGCAGTACAGATTTTACTAATATGGAAACAAAGGTTCTGAGAAGTAACTGGCCCAAAAGGTCTCATAGCTTGAGTTTTGAATTCAGACTGGGATTGTAATACAAAATTCATCTAACTCCAAAGCCCAAGATTTTTTCCCACTGTTTCCAACTACTTTCAGGATGTCAGTGGTGTTAGATGCAAGTGTTGATGATTCTAGTTCCAAATCTAATACTAAATGCTTGTATGTCTTCAGACAACTTTTTTCTTATCAGTTGGAGGGAGCATTGAACCCATGCCTTGCTTACTTCATAGTTGATCAAAAAGATAATAGAAAGCGTTGGAAAATACTCAGAGGACATAAAATGTTCTGCATATGTGTGAGATGTTACCAATTATGGAATGACATTAGAGTACCAATTATTGAATGATATAGAGTATATAATTGCTTGTTCACTCCTAGTCAAGATGTAGGAGAGGCTAACTGGGAAGGGTTTGGGATTAGACCCTATCACAGATGGTCATAAACATGACTTGAGTCATTTTCTACTTCCTGAGCCTCAAATTCTTCATGTGTAATGTTGGAACTTTTCTCTAATCTGAGGCTGTTAGAATTCTTATAATAAAAAACATGATATATAGTGAGTTGCCTATATTATGCCTTCTCTATCTTGAGAAAGGCTGCAGTTTGGCTGAACACCACAGGGACCTAGCAATCCAAAAAAAAAAAAAGTTTGAATCTAAGTGGGCTAGACCTTGTCGGCTCATCAGCTGCAAGTGGTGTTCAACACTAAGTGAATTGCACTTAATGAATTACAGATGAAAGAGACAGCAGGGAGCACAAATTCAGAAGAAGACCTTTCATTTTAAATTTAAAGGGCTCATTTTATGACTATTTGGGATCTGCAGATGAGAATTTTTCCACTCTTCCCCTAATTGTTTACTTGAAACAGCATGTACTATTTGAAATTATGGGAATATTAGGATTGGACAGAGAATCAAATCAAACTTTCAAATTGGTGAACAAGGCCGGCTGTATCTTAGCCACTGAGAGAAGTCCTAGAATAGGATTATGGGGTTGGAACACAGTGGGTAAGGTTCAGGTTGGCTGTGAAACTGAGTGTCCTATTCTACATTGTATACAACTAACAACCAGTTCCTCATCCACTTTTTAGCTACGTGCTCAGGCAAGTTTTAGAATCCATGGGTTTGAAAGAAATAGATCATCTTTATTATGCCTCCCTCTTATCTGATTCATGGAGTCCCCTACTCTAAGTCCCCACCAGGGAGGACTTCCAGCTCTGTTTATCCTCCAATGATATAGCATTCAGAACTCACTCCATAGAGACATTCATTCCATTGGCATCTTTAGATAGCTTCTTCCTTGTCTCTAAGGATAAGTATTCTACACAAGAGTCCTTCAGAGATGGTTATTCATGTATCAAGCTTCCCCCTTGCTCTTTACTGGACTTAATATCTCAGTGCCTTGGTTTTCTGACTTGGAAAACAGCAAACCTGACATTGAGATGCTATGAAATGATTAATATGAAAGTATTTTTAAGATTTGAATCTCTGTACACATAGATGCTGAAACCCATGAGGCAGGAATACTGATAGGCAAGTGTGACTCCTTAATAGAAGTAGGCAAATTAGATAGTAAAACTAGAGAATGGCAAAAGAATATCGTAACATTTTTAACCTCATAAGTAGCTAGCCATGGGTTCAGCTGAGCCAGAAGGAAGATGGAAAATTAAAGAAAGTGGCCTTAGTTCAGCGTCATAGAAAGGGTCAAACAAACATCATCTGGGTTGCTTTATTTTAGGGGGATTAGGGATTGAACCCGAGCATTCTACCTCTGAACTACACCCCCAGCCCTTTTTATTTTGAAATAGGATTTCACTAAGTTACTGAAGCTGGTCTCCAGCATCCAATCCTCTTGTATCAGCCTCCCAAGTACTGGGATTAGGGGCATGTAGCATTGTTCCTGTCTTGTACTGCTCTATTTTGATATGGGGATACATGGGTAGATTTTCTACCTCATTCACAGGCAGAGACGAGCATAGCAGTGCATACCTTCTAGAATAAACCACAGAGCCCCAATAGAAAGGTCAGATCCATTGCTACCCTCTCTCTCTCGTCTTTATGTCAGCTGAATAGCACAGGCACAAAACAGGCCTGCACCAGCCTGCTGTTTAGGGGAGTCATGGAGCCTCTTACAGAACCCTGGAAGAAAGAAATCCACATATCATGCACTTTAGGGGCTACTTTTGGAGCCAAATATTTTCTACTTTCAAAAACATAGATAATGCTGAAACAGAAAAAACTTTTTGAGAGTACTCAACCTAGAGCTTCTTGAAAGTATCCTTGGGAGAATCTTCTGCAACAGCATCATTTGCAGAGCTTGATTAAAATTCACACTCTACAGGGGTGAAGCCCAAAAACTGTATGTGAAACACCCAGGGGAGTCTGATGTACCTTGACATTTGAGAACCTCTGACAAATGTTTAAGCTCTGTGTGTTCAATCCCCAGTATTCCCAAGATGACTTACTTACTTACTGAAAACTACTTACCTGAATATTATCTGAGATGATTATAAAAAATTTTATTCTTGGTCTCCTGCTCACTTTCTTGAGTCAGAATTTCTGATATGTCTTAATGTTTGAAAAGGACAATGTCTTCATTGTACAGATAAAGAAATCTGGGCCCAGAGAGATGGAGTGACTTGCCCCGTGTTCTCAATAGACGGTGGCAGGGTTAGCCTCACACTCAGCTTTCCAGACAAATCCAAATACTATGCCACACTGGTTATCCTCAGAGGGTAATTTATGTCTCTAGTAACTGTGGCCACAGCATTCCTTAGAAAGTCTGAAGCTCAAGACTGAAAAGTAGTCAAAGCTCTATCTCTAATAAACTATGAAGAATAGCTTGGAATTAAAGCAGTATATGGTCACAAAGGTCTCATAAGCAACAGGGAACTGTAGACCTGTGTTAGCTTTCTATTACTGTAACAAAATATCTTTTGTCAAGATAATCAACTTAAAAAAGGAAAGGTTTATTTTGGCTCACAGTTCTAGAAGTTTCAGTCCATGGTCAGTTAGCCCCAATGTTTTTGTACCTTTGGCAAGGCAATGCATCATGGCAGGGAGTGCATCCAGCTGCTCACCTGTATGGAGGCCAGGAAGCGAAGAGAGAGGGGAAGAAGAGAGACTAGGCTTCCAATATCCCCTTCAAGGGCTTGTCCTCCAATGACCCAAGACCTCCTAATTGTCTTCACCTCTTAAAGCTTCCAATTACCTTCCAATAGTGCCACAGACTGATGGATAGCATTTAACACTTGGGTCTTTGAGGGACATTCTAGACCCAAACTATAACAAGACCCTTCTGCCAATATGGTCTTAGGAGTCTCCAGAATGGAGTAGTTTTGTATCTAGGGAAACTGTCATCAATGGCTTTGAGCCTAACTGAACACAAACACCAAAATGGCATGCAATGATTTACTAAACCCATTTGTTGTTTTTGTAGTTGAAATACATACCTTTTAAGTGAAAGCTTAAGTCCTTGCTGTTTTATGTTAGACCTGGCCCAAGCTTACCAGTCTGATTCTCTAAGCCTGTGCATGTGAGGTTCCAGCTCCGTCTCTGCTTTGTCTCTTCAAGGCTAGATACCCCAGACTGGCAGATTTTGCCCTAACATCTTCTGGGAACAACCCAGTAGAAGGCCAGTGACCTCTAAAAGGAGAGAAATTTCCAAAATGATAAGGCAAGGTAAATTTTCGGTGAGGGATTAAACAATTGCAATTGATAGCGGTGCTATTGTATGATTTGCATTTGGGCGAATGCTTATCATTTTAAGCAAGTGTTTCACCAGTGTTACATAATTATCAAAACTAATGTCATGCTACCTTGAATACATAATTCTGTAAAGAAACAGGAAACCTCAACTAAGATCTGGAACTTGTGAGGGTAGAAGGAAAGGGCAGAAGGCAGGGACAGGGGAGGAAATGTCATAATCACACCCTTCCAATGAAAAGAAGAAATTGCTAAAGGTCTATAATCATTATCTCAATTGTGAAATCAAAAAGCTCTGTAAAATGGAGGTTATTTTTTCATTAATTTGGTCTCAAATCTCATTTGGCAGCAAAATTTGATCTGAATTGACATGAACTTAGTCTTTATCCCCTTTAGCATGAATATTCAAACATTTTTTTCCCTCCAGGAATGTTAATGGCTTAATTATGTGATGTTTCCCCAGACATGGCTAGAAGTGTTATATAATAAACAGTAATACTCTGTGTTACCTAAAATCTGAAGAAAATAAATTTTGAATTCTGAACTACAGAGAACAGTTGATGGACCTAGAATAATAATAACATTTATGGAGCAATTGTCATCTGCATGAAGCTGTGCTAATTTCTTCTCATTTAATTTAATCATCAAAAATACTATGAGGTAATATTACATGCATCTCCATTTTAAAGTTTGGAAACTGATTCTCAGAGCTGTGCCCAGAGTCACAGCTTTGGTCAAGCCAGGATTTGGACCCAGGTCAGTTTGTCTCTAGAGCCTAAATGCTTAACTCTGTATTCTACTTCCTGGGAGAGAGGAGCAGATGTAAAGGACAGTGTAGGCTCTTTGTGGGCTTTATACAGGAGTAGAACAGGGTACTACTCATTGTATGTCATTTGAGGACCAACCTCTTATCTCCAAATATATCCCCTTCCCATGTCTCTTCTCTGTGTCCCAAGCATGCCCCTCTCTGTCAGTATTAATAAGGTTTTATTCCTTCAGTAACAGTGTTTTGCACAGGGACCTTCTGTGTCAGACATCAAGTGACCAGCTTATTAAAGTACAGATTCCTGGGTTCTAACTCAGACATACTAAATCAGATTTTCTAGGGTTGGGTTAATTCTTATAGACATTAATGTTTGACTAAAGAGTAAATGCTCAGAGAAAAACCAATTATTAACCCTTATCAACTAATATCTTACTATCTAATTACTAGTTAATACCTACCTGGACTGGTAGGAATGAACTCATGGATGGGCACTGGGAAGTAATTTTTTTTTTTTTGCGGTACCGGGGATTGAACCCAGGGGCGTTCTACCTCCGCACTACACCCCCGGCCCTATTTTTTATACTTTATTTTGAAACCGGGTCTCACGAAGTTGCGGAGGGCCTCACTAAGTAGAGAGAGAGAGAGAGAGAGAGAGAGAGAGAGAGAGAGCTGAGGCTGGCCATGAACCCAGATCCTCTGGTCTCTGCCTCCCAAAGTACTGGGATTACAAGCGTGTGCCACCACGCCCGGCGAGAAGTGATTTTTGGAAGGTATATCAGAGACTAGAAGGGTGAGATGAAAGGAAAGAAAGAAGAAAGAAAAAAAGAAGAGAATAAAAAAAGAAAGAATGTCAGTATCTCTCTTCTTTGGCAATATATGATAAAGGTACATCTTCATAGCTGGACATGGCTCAGTTCCACTGGAACCATTTTAGAAGTAAACCTCTTATTTTTTTGCAACTCAGAGAAACTATTTGTTATCACACTGATACAATAATTCTCTAGCACAGACAAGATAGTTATCCTCATTAGATGAAAAAGGAAACTGAAAACCAAACGAGT
This sequence comes from Glis glis, assembly GCA_004027185.1. Classification (NCBI taxonomy): domain Eukaryota; kingdom Metazoa; phylum Chordata; class Mammalia; order Rodentia; family Gliridae; genus Glis; species Glis glis. The sequence continues at coordinate 11,597 of PVJS01055487.1, forward strand.
TCTTCTAAATCATTCGATTGACTGAATATTAGTATTTGAGAGCTGGGTATGGTGGTGCATGCTTGTAACCCCAGTACTTGGGAGGCTGAGACAGGAGGATTGAATGTTCGAGGCCACCTGGCAGAAACTTAGCAAGACCCTGTTTCTAAATACAAATTTACAATAGGGCTGAGGTATAGCTCAGAGGTAGAACACCCCTGAGTTACATCCCCAGTAAATAACACACACACACACACACACACACACACACACACACACACACACACACACCAGTATCTGGACCAGAGTTTCTGGTCTCCAATTTTATACTTTTTCGATGTTCCAATCATTTCCCATAGATCTAGAAAGAAGAGTCATCTAATAAAACCTAGGAAAACAAGTAGTACTGGGGATCAAACTCATGGGAATTCTACTTCTAGATTATACCTCCAATCATTTTTATGTTTATTTTGAAACAGGGTCTTGCTAAGTTGCTGAAGGTCTCGCTATGTTGCTGAGGCTGGACTCAAACATGTGATCCTCCTGTCTCAGCCTCCCAAGTGCTGGGATTACAGGTGTGTACTGCTGTGCCCACTTAAGTCTCATATTTAAAAAAATCAATGATATACATTGTTTGGCCCATTGGTAGCCAATTGAAATACATTTAAATAGGATGCTACACAAGGAAAGGGCAGTGAGAATAACTGAAGTGCAAAATAGTTCAACTGACATGCCATATATTTGGGGATTGTTTTTTACCTTTTATTGGTAATACAGAGAGGACTGCTGAATATTTTGATCTTTATACTTTTGAGAATATTCAGTTCTTGTTTGCTAGGTTCTCAATCTTACCACTTCATCTTGCCTGTTGATGTCATAATCATTTCCATAGGAACAAAATATGATCTTAGACAGGAACTTGGTAGCCAGAAATAAAAAAGGATTAACTACTATCACAGCGGATTCCCACAGCAATGTAGGCTGGGTTTGGGATACCAAAGTTGAAGTCCAATGAGAGATTATTCCAACTTAGTCTAAGTGCTCTCTTCAGTAGTGCTTCT
>PVJS01055488.1:0-12635 GCA_004027185.1 Glis glis
CTATTTTTTTATACTTTATTTTGAAACCAGGTCTCACGAAGTTGTGGAGGCCTCACTAAGTAGCTGAGGCTGGCCGCGAACCCAGATCTTCCAGTCTCTGCCTCCCAAGTACTGGGATTACAAGCGTGCGCCACCACGCCTGGCCTCCAGACCTATTTTTTATTCTTTATTTTGAAACAGGTCTCAATAAGTTGCGGAGGACCTCACTAAGTAGCTGAGGCTGGCTGTGAACCTGCGATCCTCCTATCTCAGCCTCCCAAGTACTGGGATTACAAGCATGCGTCACCATGCACCACTAGTGAGACCCTATATTAAGATAAAAAAATAAAAAGGGCTGAAGGTGTAGCTTAAAGGTATAAATCCCCTGGGTTTAAGCCAGGCGTGGTGGCGCACGTTTGTAATCCCAGTACTTGGGAGGCTGAGACCAGAGGATCTGGGTTCGTGGCCAGCCTTAGCTACTCAGTGAGGCCGTCTGCAACTTAGTGAGACCTTGTTTCAAAATAGAATAAAAAAATAAGGCTGGGGGTATAGCTTGGAGGTGGAATGCCCCTGGGTTCAATCCCCAGTACCGCCAAAAAAAAAAAAGCCCCTGGGTTTAATCCTCAGTACCATCAAAACAAATAAGTAAATATACAAAGTCCTCGACATGAAGCCTGGCAGTAGTCTGTCTGTGTGTGTGTGTGTGTGTGTGAGGGGGTACTGGGGATCAATCCCAGGGTCCTGCACATGCTACGCAAGTGCTCTACCACTGAGCTACACCCCAGCCCTATCCATCCATCCATCCATCCATCCATCCATCCATCCATCCATCTTTCTTGCTGCTAGGGATTGAACCCAGGGTCTCAAACATGGAGGCAGGCTTTCTACCACTGAGCTACACCTCCAGCCCTAGCTCTGGGCTTTTTTTCCCTCAGTTTTGACCAGAGATGTCTGGTGCGGCAGCTGAGAATCAGAGCTCCGGGTGCCAGGGGAGCACATCCCCCGCAGCGGCCAGCTCACCTGGTTGGCCTGCCCAGGCCCGTGGGCTGCCTCCAGGGCCTTGTACAACCCCTCAGACATCAGCACCAGGAAGCCGGTCACCCCGTCCAGAGGCTGTGAGCCATGGATTTCCGGCTCTGCGATGATCGGTTTGGACTTGGCAGCACTATGGGAGAGAGTGGAGGGAGAATGCAAAATAAAACACACTGAGTTGGTAAGAGGAAAAGAAATAGAGAAAAGAGAAAAATCAGAACAGACCTCTCTTCTGAGAGCAGCTGCTAGAATAAAGCTCAGAGGATCAGAAAAGCAGGCAGGCTGTGGGGTGGAACAGCAAGAGGAAAGACTATCTTTTAAAAGCCCACTCCTAACTGGACATGGTGGTGCACACCTGTAATCCCAGTACTTGGGAGGCTGAGATAGGAGGATCACAGGTTCGAGGACAGTCTCAGCAAGCAACGAGACTCATCAACCTAGAGAGACCGTTTCAAAATAAAAATAAAACAGGGCTGGGGGTGTAGCTCAGAGGTAGAATGCCCCTGGGGTTCAATCATCAGTACCAATAAATAAATAAATACCTACTCCTCTTAATATCACTGGAGTGCTGCCAAAACAGGTGCCCACACCAACTAAGACCCCAAACATGGCGACTGTTTGATGTGCATCAGTCATTCAATGTCAAGAAACTCCAGTGTGTCCATGCATATGAGGATGTTCCCGGCAACAACACTCAGAAGAGGGAAATCTGGAGACATTCTTTGGGGTGGTGAGTTGGGGGCTACTCAGGTGAGGAATCCTAGCAGCTGTTACAAGAGTGACAGCGGCCTCACTTGTAGGTGGGCGGGAACGGAGGGGTGAATATCTTTTGTGAATACAGAGGGGAGGGTAAACTTAGCTCCAACCTCAACGAGCTGTACACATTAAATATGCACAGCTTTCTTGTGTCAATCAGACCTCAGTGTAATGGTTAAGAGTGAGGTGCAGAACACCAGGGAGGGTATGCTGGCACTTGTGAGTTTTTTTTTTGTGTATGTGGTACCAGGGATTGAACTCAGCAGCATTCTACCTCTGAGTTACACCCCCAGCCCTATTTTATTTTTTTTTTTTGAAACAGGGTCTCACTAAGTCATTGAAGGCCTTGCTAAATTGCTAAAGACTAGCCTTAAACCTGTGATCCTTCTGTCTCAGACTCCCAAGTAGTTGGATTACAGATGTGTACCAATATGCTGGCTACCTGTGGTGTTTTAGAAGGGATGCCCGCTCCTCAGCCACGACAGAACGCACATGTATACAGAGGCACATGTATGCACACGTGCATGTACACAGACATTTGGGCACAGGATCCACAAGAAACTAGCAGCCTCTGTGTATGTATGCGGGGGCGGGGTAGAACCCCACATACTAGGGACAAAAGTTCCAAACTTGACTTTCCAAATCCTGGGAGGGTAAGGGGCTCACCTAAACCTGGAGGCCTGACCCCTGCGGGTGGGTTCTTGGGAAGGATTCCTGAAACTCTGGCTGTTACATTACATGCTGTACTGGCATCACACAAGGGTGTGTGTATTTCCCCAACCAGTGTTTCCCATACGGGTTAGCCAGCGCTTAAGGACCTAAGATCCAAATCCAGATGGCCTGGGGCCAAGTCCTGCCTCAGCCCATCACTAGCCCTAAGACCAGGCATCCTACCTGATGTCTCTGTGCCTCAGTTTCCTCTTATGAACATGCCTGTGCGGTAATGACAGTACCCTCCTATCAGGGCCTGAGTGTGTGAGGTGTGCAGGCCGGGCACGACAAAGGCTCACCATCACTATCCCTGCTGATTTTGCTGCCATGAGCACTTGGCTGACGCCCAGAAGGGAAGTGTCCTTAGACAGAAATAGATGTTTCACACCTCTGTCCTGGCCCCAGACACAGGCAGCACCCATAACAGGCCTTCACTCTGTCACCCCTATCCATGCTGGGTACCTCGTGCCACCTCTAGCTCCTCTGCCAGGCCCTGTGGCAATACTGCTGCCCTGGGCGTGGCCTCAGCTCCCACCTGCACCAACCTCTCTGGGAAGAAAACAGCACCTCCCTGGGCTCTGAACTACTTCACCTGCACCCGTCGCTGGAACCTGAACCCTGCATCTGCCCCAGGCCCTCTGGTCCCACGAACAACCGAGGCAGCTGGGGCTGGCCACCTACCTGAGCAGGTCGATGTCAGTGTAGCCGTATTTGACCTTGTAATCCCCGATGCGCCTGGTGCTCTCCTGCCCACAGATGACCCCCACCTGCTTGATCTTGCCTGCATCCAAACCTACCGGAGGGAGAACAACGCGACAGTCCCACTCCTTGTTCATGAAGGACAAAAAGAAGGGCACAGAGACAGCCACAAAAATAAGGAATAAGGACCCATGGAGCAGGAAATAAGGACAGCACCAGGGCACCACAGAGAGCAGCCACCGATTTCCTTGGTCCCCATGAGAACACCCTCTCACTAAGATGCTCCTCCACACAGGCCAGCACCACCCAGCACAGCCCCAGCTGCCTCCATGTCAGCCCCAGGTCCCCCACATCCGCAGAGAGCTCACTGGTGGTAGTGACAGTGGTGACAGTGGTGGCTGGAATCTCAGGGTGTCTGGCTTCTCTCGGTCTCCATCAGGAACAGTGAGTACCCACTGTGTGCCAGGTACTTGGGAAGTATTTTACATGTACTCTCTTTTTTTTGTGTGTGGTACTGGAGATTGAATCCAGGCTCACTCTACCTCCAAGCTACACCCCCAGGCCTATCTTTTATTCTTTAGTTTGAAACCGGGTCTCACTAAGTTGCGGAGGGCCTCACTAAGTAGCGGAGGCTGGCCGTGAACCCGGATCCTCCAGTCTCAACCTCCCAAGTACTGGGATTACAAATGTGCACCACCATGCCCGGGTTATTTTTTTACTTTGAAACAGGTTCTCGCTGGGTTGATAAGAGTCTCACTACTTGCTGAGGCTGGTCTCAAACCTGCAATTCTTCTATCTCAGCCTCCCAAGTACTGGGATTACAAGTGTGCACCACCACACCTGGCTCACATACTAACTCTTTTAATTCCCACAACATCCGGAGGTAGATGTTACTATTATCCTCATTACAGATGAGGAAACTGAGGTATGGAAAACTTGAGTTAAGTTCCAAAGTCACCAACTAGTAAGAGCCAGACTGGGATCCCTGCCCCCACTGCCCCCCGCCTGGCACCCCCTACTTACCCAACTGTGAAAGGCGGAAGAGCTCATCCTCGTTCTCCGTGGTATGGTCCACATTCAGCTGGGTCACCTGTAGCCCATCCACTGTGGATTTGCATAAAAGTGCCCGGTTGGTACCTGCAGCAGAATTCGCAAAAAGACTTAGCAGAGGGAGGAACGGGACCTGCTGAAAAGACAGGGAGGCAAGGCAGGCATCTTACACACAGACTGCACGAAAGGCACAACACAGGCTCAGGCCACCGGGGTGAGCCATCAGCCAGGGACAGTTGATGACAGTACATGTTTACAGTGTAATCACAGGATTATGAGCTTAATAAAAGAGACCTTTCTCTAGAGATACATTCTAAAGTCTTCACAGACTTTAGATACTGCAACATCTGGAATTTGCTTTGAAACATTTTGGGGACAAAGGGTTATGAGTGAAACAAGACTGGCCACAAGTCGGTAATTGCTGGGGCTGGATAGGACGTGGCAGTTCACTCAAATATTTTTTTCACATTTTGCAAATTGTTCCCTAATGAAACCTTAAGGCAAGGAGGAAAAGAGGGAGGGACACCATCAGTGGGGTCTCCACAAGTCCCTACAGTGACCTGCACCCTATACAGCTGTCTCTGGTTCCCAGATGGCCCCTCCTTTGCCCACAAATCCAAAGGTCCCTTCCGCCCAGCTTGCTGCTGTTCATGGAGATGCAGAGTGGGTCTTCCACACCAGACAACCTTTTCCAAAATAAGCCACCGAGGCCACTTATGAGACTCGCCCAAGGCCACAAGCCGATTAGGGCAGAGGGAGACTAAGAGCCGGGACGCCTGCCTCTGCCCCGTTCTTTCTTCCACCTGGGATGACACATACCCTGGAGTGAGGAGGAAACAAGGCCGGAGGCCCCCAGGACACTGGGTCCAAGGCGTCTGTGGTCTGGAAAGCACGACCCAGAGGCTGACCTGCCCCCACCCTGGCCTGGGACGCACGGGCAGCTCACCCACGTTGGCGACATAGAGCCTGTTGTTGAGAAGGACGGCCACAACGGCCATGGCCCCTCCTGCAATTTCCCGCTCCAGCACCTTGAGTCTCTCGAGGATCTTCTGGTACTGAGGAGGCAGCTGGTGCTGCGGGACACCCTGCAAACCATCAGCGGAGGGGTCAGGGGGGTCCTTGGGTCCTTGTGCCAACCCTCTCCCTCTCTCAGAGGCAAGAATGTGAGGCCCTGGGGACAGAGGTGGCCCATGGCACAGCCAGGATGGAAGCCTGTGCTGCTCCTCCATGGGAGGCAGCAATGACCTAACTCAGGGACGGGAATGACGGGAGCAGGCAGGTGATGCAGCTGTGACTGATTCAGGCCACAGGACCTGCAGGGCCTTCCCCCACCCATCACTGTCTGCCCAAAGTTGAGCCTTAGAGTGAAGCCACCACAGTGGGCCAGGGAGACCCCTCAAGGACAACCCACGGCCACTCGCAGCCTCCCCATCAGGAACTGTTCCTGAAACTACTGTGGCTCTGACCCAGCTGTGCTGGTGGCTTGCAAGTGGCACTGCAGCTGAACCCTGACTCCCACCAAGCCGGGTCTGACCTCTCGGGTGCAGCGGGGAGATTACCTCTGGCAGCTGGGACTGGAGGCTCGCCTTCTCCGCCAAGGCATCATCAATGGACTCCAGGAAGCTCCGCTCCACCACGTCGAAGGCCTGGGGGGCAGGGATGGGGCAAAGGCTGGCTCAAGCACCATCGCACCTGATGCTAAAACGTCCCTCTCCAGAGCAGTGAACTCACTGCAGGCCTCACGTGCCCGCTGCTTCCTGCAGATCATCTCCAACAAACACCTTCGGCCCAGGGGGTGGGCGCCCTGCACAGGAGCCACGGCAGAGGGAGCAGAGGCAGGCGCCAGAGCGCAGGCTTGGAAGCAGACTGTGGGGGGACCCCTGCTCTGCACCTCGGGCTCCTCAGCCACAGAACGGGACAGTGTGGCTCTAGAGTGACAGTCCGCCTGAGCACTCAGCATGGCACCTGGCTTGGAGGAGCGCTAGTCAACAGCAGCTGGCAGGAGCACTACACCCTCTTCCAGAGGCTTCTGTCAAATCTTGCTGGCCCCGGGGCACCAGGGACGCTGACACCCTGCCCTGAGTGTGAGTGTCTGCGGAGAATCAGGGGCACAGGAACCCTGAGGCTAAAGAGGACAGGAAAAGGCCGGGGCCCCAGTTCTCAAGGCTCGGGAAGCCAGCCTCATCTGAAACAAAGTGCCTCCAGATGTGCTTCGACAATCACAAGAGCCAGCAGAAAGGCAGCCCTGGCCAGCGAGGGCCCAGCCAACGAGAAGGGGGAGGTGAGGTCCTTCCAGAATCCCAGACCCTTTCAGCAGCTGGAGGCGGAGACCTGACCACACCCAAGGGAAAGGAGTTGCTCTAGAGTCGGGTGTGGCAGCGCACACCTATGATCTCAGTGCTTGGGAGGCTGAGACAGGAAGATTGCAGGTTTGAGGACAGCCTCAGCAAGTAGTGAGACTCTCATCAACCTAGTGAGACCCTGTTTCCAAACAAAAAATAAAACAGGGGTGGGGTGTAGCCCAGAGGTTGAATGCCTCTGGGTTCCATCCCCAGTACCACCAAAAAAAAAAAAGAGAGTTGCTCTAAAGGACCTTTCCCCAGGCCTTGCCCTGCGCCCACCATGCACCTCTGTCCAAGCTCAGAACCCTCAATCCCTTCTCCAGCAGAACCTTTTCCAAAGCAACCCTGCCAGTCCCGCGAAGGACTGCTGCCCCGGCCTGGCCGGCGCCCCCTGGGGTAGGGCAGGCCTTCGAGGAGAGCTGCTCCCAGGGCTGGTCCTTGGCAAAGTGAAGAAGCCAGCAGTCTTCAGACCACCCCTGTCCACACTGCATAGTTGAGGTTCCAAGTTTGGGGGGAAGAGAGGATACACGGCTGGCCAGCCCGAGCCCCGTTACCTGCAGCAGCACACGCCGCACGTCAGCCTCGGTGTGTTCAGCATTGAGCTGGCCGAGCAGGAGCTCCGCAGACAGCCGCTGGGCAACAAAGTTGGTCACTCGGTTGCCATCGTAGCCGTTGAAGACCCCATACAGGAAGCAATTGTTCTCACTCCTGGCAGAGGGAGGGCAGAGGAGGCCTGAGACCATAGGGGCTCACAGATGAGGGAGAGAGGAGAACTGGGGGAGACTAAAGACAGAGCAGCTGCATCTGCAGGTGCCCACCCGGGTCCCCCCACTTTGGCCATCATTTCACTGTGGCTACGACCTTCGGGGATGCCCTCCCCCTAGCTATTAGCAGGCCCTTGGCTCAATTAGATGTGGAAGGGAGCACAACAGAGGCCACCTCCCCCAGGCCACAGGTCACCGGCGAGCCCCACACCAGACAGACAGATGCCCTTTCTTGCTTACAAACCGACTTCCTCCGCCCAAGAGAGCAATGGCGGGATGCACACCTGAATTTGAGCCAGTTGTCCTCTGGAGGGTGGCTCTCGGTGCCCTTGCCGTCAGCAGAGTAGCTACGATTGGAGGCTGACCCAACCCCAGAGAGGTGGCAGAGTGGCAGGTCGTCTGTCCAGCTTGGCTGCTGCTCCTAGGGAAGGACACCAGGAAACCATGAAGTGCTACCTTCTTCCTCAGGGCAGACCCACCTCACCTTCTTCTAGCAGGCCCAGCGCCCTACATAGAGGGTTCCACGTCTTTCTGGAAAACAGTGATGCTTGTATGAACAGGGTTTGCTGTTTTTTTATGGCTAGTCCATGAAATGGTTTCCCAGGAAACCCGAAAAAAAGGACAAGTGTCCCTAAATGCGAGGCTCAGCAATGGTTTCCAGGAGGGAGCTGTGTTATGAAGCACACACACAAATGAAGCAAACAGCTGGCAGGAAATTCTCTGTGGCCCCAGTGCTCCCTGCAGAGTCCCTCGGATGCTGGTTATACCTGCAGATGGTAGGCCCCACCCTCACAATGTCTGATCTGGGCCCCGCTGGGGATATCTGCATGGTGAGCAGGTTCCCACACGTGATTCTCTCAGGTGGCTGGGACCTGGCTTTTGGGCTCGTCTCAGTCACTCTCCCCGGCACTGGGGCTTCCACTCCACGGTCCCTTCCCGTCTCACCCTGCCACATCCTTCTCGGCCAATAACTGCAGCTTGCAGCCCTGTGCACACCCTGCTCCTTCCCTCCATGCAGAACATGGAGCCTGTTTTTCCTTGACTAGCAATGTCCTCTGGGACTCTCTTGCTCAGGAGTCAGTACCTCCTGTACTCAGACTATACCCTGGTTCCATTGTTTCTGCCTGACCGTATCTGATTCACATTCTACCCCCAGATCTCAAGCCAGGCTGTTTAGCACAATCACTGTAGACCTTAAACACACACACACACACACAAACACACACACACACGCGCGCGTGCACAGAGCTGCCCAGGCCCTGGCCCAAATATGCTGACTCTGAATTTCCCAAATCTCCTTGCGGTGCGCCCTGAGTATTCTATTTTCCAAAGCCCTGAGATAACTGAAGTGGGCCCAGGTGCGATCCCTGCCTCTTGATGAAAGCCTGCCTGCCCACCTGGCCTCCCACCTGACACTGCACCTGTTCACAAAGGCACTCCCAGGGCCACTGTGCTGAACCAGAACAAAGAAAACAACTGGGAGGATCAACGTTCAATTTCAAGGAGAGTAATTAAAATTTGGATTAAGAGCTTTATTGAAATATTAAGCAAAGTTGACCATTGGGTGCAACTTCTTACAAGTTACTGGTAATGATCTTCAAAAAAGGATGTGATGCCGGGCATATTGGCCAACATGTGTAATCCCAGGCAATCAGGAGGCTGAAGTAGGAGGATCACAAGTCTGAGGTCAGCAACTTAGCAAGACTCTCCGCAGCTTAGCGAGACTCTGTTTTAAAAAAAAAAAAAGGCCAGGTGTGGTGGCACACGCTTGTAATCTCAGTATTTGGGAGCTGTGACAGGAGGATTGCAGGTTCAAAGCCAGTCTCAGCAACTTAGTGAGTCCCTCTGCAACTTAGTGAGACCCTGTTTCAAAATAAAGAATAAAAAATAGAGCTGAGGGTGTAGCTCGGAGGTAGAATGCCCCTGGGTTCCATCCCCAGTACCACACACACAAAAAGAAGCTGGGCACGGTGGCACATGCTTGTAATCCCAGTACTTGGGAAGCTGAGACAGGAAGATCACAGGGTTGTGGCCAGCTTCAGCAACTTAGTGAGGCCTCCGCAACTTAATGAGACCCTGTTTCAAAATAAAGAATAAAAATTAGGACTGGGGGTGTAGCTCGGAGGTTCAATCCCTAGTACCACACACAAACACACACAAAAGGGCTGGGGGTACAGCTTGGAGGTAGAGCTGGGGATGTAGCTCAGTGGTAGAGTGCCCCTGGGTTCGATCCCCAGTACAGAAGTGCAGAAGGTGGTAAAAAATAGGATGTGAAAACCATTTCAGCAGGCTTTTGCAATCGAGATATGTAAAGAGCCAGGCGTGGTGGCGCAGGCCTGTAATTCCAGTACTTGGGAGGCTGAGACAGGAGGATCGCAGGTTCAAGGACAGCCTCAGCAAGTAGTCAGATGCTCATCAACCTAGTGAGACCCTGTTTCCAAATAAAAATAAAATAGGACTGGGGGTATAATGCCCTTGGAGGTAGAATGCCCCTGGGTTCAATCCCTAGTACCACACACACAAAAAAGCCTGAGGCTAGATTTTTAAATTTTTTATTCTTTTGGTGGTCCTAGGGATTGAACCCAGGGGTGCTCTACCACTAAGCTATATTCCCAGTCCTTTCTAAATTTTTTTTTTTTGTGTGTGTGTGTGGTACTGGGGATTGAACCCAGGGAATTCTACCCTAAGCTACACTCCTGGTCCTTTATATATTTTTTTGGAAACAAGATCTCCCTAAGTTGCTGAGGCTGGCCTCAAACCTGTGATCCTCCTGTCTCAGCCTCCCAAGTACTGGGATTATAGGTGTAAGCCACATGCCCAGCTCTTTCTAATTTTTGAGACAGAGTCACTAGTATGTGCAGGCTAGTTTAGTTGTGACCCTCCTGCCTCAGCCTTCTGTGTAGTGGGGATTACAGGCATGCACCACTGTGCCCAGCTTTGTGGCTAGCTTTTATGGCAAATTTTGTCTTCCGTTTATTTACATACTGACAGGGAGTCACTTTATGAGTCTTGTTTCATTTTAATTACTTTTATGCTGCATTTATTTATTTTAGCACTTTAATTCTATACTTAGCACTCTGAAGCAACTTCTGCAGGGTGTGGGAGTCTGTTTTATTTTTAAATTAACATGTAGTAAAACTGATTTCTTTGGGTGTGCAATCCTGTTAACACACACAGAGATCAGTGTAACTACCATCACACTCAGGCCACAGAACAGCCCACCCCCAAAACACTCCCTTGTGTCACCTCTTTGGAATGGGCCCTATCCTAACCCATGGCAACGGCTGGCCTGTTCTCCATCCTCTCCCGGTGGTTTTGTCTATTCAAAAATGGCAGATAGCCGGGTGTGGTGGCGCACACTTGTAATCCCACTTGGGAGGCGGAGACAGGAGGATTGTAGGTTTGCGGCCAGCCTCAGCTACTTAGGCCCTCCGCAACTTAGTGAGAGCCTGTTTCAAAATAAAGAATAAAATATAGGGCTCGGGGTGTAGCTCGGAGGTAGAATGACTCCAGAAAAAAAAAAAAAGAAAGAAAAACCGGGCATGGTGGTGCAGGCTTGTAATCCCAGTACTTGGGAGGCTGATACAGGAGAATTGCAGGTTCGCAGTCAGCCTCAGCAACTCACCCTCCACAACTTAGTGAGACCCTGTATTTATTTATTCATTCATTCATTCATTCATTCATTTTGTGTGGCACTGGGGATTGAACCCAGGGGCATTCTACCTCCAAGCTACACCCCCAGCCCTATTTTATTTGGAAACAGGGTCTCGCCAGGTTGATGAGTCTCACTACTTGCTGAGGCTGTCCTCAAACCTGCTGAGACTGTTTTAAAATAAAAAATAAAATAGGGCTGGGGGTGTAGCTAGATGTAGAATGCCCCTGGGTCCAATCCCCAATCTCTCTCTCTCTCTCTCTTTCTCTCTCACACACACACACACCACACACACCACACACACACACACACACGCACGCGCGTAAAAACTGAGCATGGTGGCACAGGCCTATAATCTCAGCGACTTGAGAGACTGAGGAAGGAGGATCACAAGCTGAAGGCTAGCCCTGGAACTTGGTGAGACTGTCTTAACATAAAATTTAAAAGGGGCTGGTGCTGTAGCTGAGTGGTAGAGTGCCTGTGGGTTCAATCTCTGGAATGGGGGGGTAATAAGTGAAATCATGCAGTCCAGAACCTTCTGAGGCTGGCTGCTTTCATTCAGCACCGCACCCTTGAGACTCGTCCCCATGGCTCCTGCCTGCTTCAACAGTGTGCTCCTCTTTCTTACAGAGGAGTTTTGTTCCTTGTATGGATGTAGCAGTCTGCTTATCCATTCATTCACCGAAGGACATTTGAGCTGTTTCCGGTTTCTAGTAGTTATTAAGAGAGCTGCTATAAACATCCATGCGCAGGTCTTTGCCTGAACATAACTATTCAGCTCTCTAGGGTAAATACCTAGGAATGAGCCTGAGACTGCTGGGTCATGTGGTAAATGTCTGTTTGACTTTATAAGAGACTCCCCAGCTGCTTTCCAGAGCGGCCGCACCGTGTGCATTCCTGCCAGCAATGCAACAGAGTCCCAATGTTCGCGTCACCGCCACGCGGTACCGTTTGCTTGTTGTCTTAATTTAAACATGCTAAGAGGCTCTAGTATCTCATTGGTGGCTTTAATTTGTATTCCTCTAATGGTTAGGGGTATTGAGCGTCTTTTCATGTACTTAAATGCCATCTATAGATCCTCTCTGGTCAACTGTTTTGTTTTTTTGGTACTGGGGATTAAACCTGGGGGTGGGGGTTCTACCTCTGAACTACATCCACAGCCCCTTTTATTTATTTTTGTTTTATTTTGAAACGAAGTCTTGCTAAGTTGCTGAGGGCCTCATTAAGTTGCTGAGGCTGGTCTTGAACCTGTAATTCTTCAGTCTCAGCCTCCTAAGTACTGGGATTATAGTTGTATACCACCACACCTGGCTTCAACTGTCTATTTAAATCTTTTATATTATCATTATTATTATTATTAGTAGTAGTAGTAGTAGTACTGTGGATTGAACCCGGGGCTACATCTCCCATCCCTTTTCATTTTATTTATTTATTTATTTATTTATTTATTCATTTATTTATTTATTTATTGCGGTACTGGGGATTGAACCCAGGGGCGTTCTACCTCCGCACTACATCCCCGGTCCTATTTTTTATACTTTATTTTGAAACTGGGTCTCACGAAGTTGAGGAGGGCCTCACTAAGTAGTGGGGGGAGGGACAGGGAGATAGAGAGAGAGAGAGTTGAGGCTGGCCGCGAACCCAGATCCT
>PVJS01055489.1:0-12635 GCA_004027185.1 Glis glis
AAAAAAAAAAAAAAGAAAGATTAAGTGACTTTTCTGTAATAATTGATAGAATAGAGATTCTACCCCACCACTGTTTGGTAAAAAGTCCTTTTTTTTTTTCATTTTTCTGCTGCCTGGATATACTGTCTGTTTCCATGGTGTGTCACAGAAGGCTGAATGTCACTGTTAATCGTATCAAGGAAGATGAGGAGCAAAAATATACTCTTATATCTCTATTTAGCAATATCAGAATTGCTTGAAATAAATTCACAGATTAGAAATTCAAAGAGAGGAAAAGGATGAGGCAGAAAAGGTGTTTTATTATTTAAGTGTAATCGCATTAAATAAACTTGGAGGTAACAAATGCTGTTTGAGCATTTTTTGCTTGAGATTCCCAGAATGCATTTTGATCTGTAAGAAGAGATGTTCATGACACAGGAAGATTGTTGGCTTATTTGGCATGAGAAATCTATCCTTATAATCATGGCTGCAAATACTTGGGAGCCTGATCGTAAACACATTTTCATAAACCTTGTAGAGATTAATGAGTGATAATTACTTTGCCTTGGTTGGTGTCTGTGTCATAGTAACCATTTCTGCCATTCATATTCTTAAGTGAATCTATATAATGTATTACTCCTAATCCTTGCTTTCCCCCTCCCTTCAGATTTAAAAGGAGACTCCTCATTTTATAGTATAAAGTAATTCAACTATTTCAGGACTGCCAGTTACTGCTTTCAAAAATCACACTTTGAGTTTTAGTTCTCTGGTGAGCTAGGACCATTACTCAACATCTGTTGACATTGTCGCTACAGCAGCCTTTGTTTTATTCAAGTTAAAGGAATTTCCGTTTCAATATTGAAGTTTGGGGAGCACCAAAGAGCAGTTCGAAATCACACAGTTGATGCTCTGAAATGCAGTGTAGGCCTAGAGACTATCCTGAGTCGCAAATTAATAAAATCCTTCTGAAATGGAAAGGTCATATTCAAAGAGACTGCAGAATTTATGCTATAAGAACCTGGGAAGGTATCTTCTTTGTCACCATGATGCAGCCCTGATAGTTACTTAGGAATGAAAATGAGAGTGGCCAGGGCACCCTGGACAAGATCAGTCACAGGGGAGGTCAGTGGTCCCGAGCAGAAATGTGGGGGAGAGACACATGCCACGTTTGTCCTATTTCTTTTCTCCACCCCGCAAAGTGACAGACAGGCAAGTTTCTTTCAAGGATAACTGAACATTCCCTTAGCTCCGTTTCTCAGCATCAGAGTCACATAGAATCTCCATTTCTTGTCAGGCATGGTGGCACACGCCTGTAATCCCAGCATTTGGGAGGCTGAGACAGGAGGACCACAGGTTCGAGGCAGTTTCAGCAATTTTGTGACACCCTGTTTCAAAATAAGAAAAAACAAATAAAATAGGGTTGGGGGTGTAGCTCAGATCCCCTTTAAAATTCTCTTTCTTTTTAGCCACACATTCACATCCCTTCCTGGAAGTAAAACTTATCAGTATAGATTGTATGAAATACATTACTTCTAGTATTTATGTAGAACTGGCTTTTGCTCTTTTTCCACCATTAAATGATCTCTCGTTTCCCACCCTGAGTTCTCGCTTATGTCTCATCTCAGGTTCTTGGCTCACAGGACTTTACTTTCCCACTTGTTTCCTCTCCTCCTAGCTTTCCCACTGGTCCATCGTGGGTTGCTTCAGCATTTCTACTTCACAGAGATGCAGACTAGTGAGGTCATGAATCTTCATGCTTTCTTTTCTCTTTTTACAATGTCCCAGAAATTCTTCCTTTCTAACAGTCCTTTGCATGTACGATCTGTTCCTCTGATCTCAGCCTTCTGACTCCCAAATCTTTCATTTTCGGAAAGTTGGACTTTTGGATCTCCTCCATGTACCCTCTGGCAAGAATGGCTTTTCGGCTCGAGACTAAGGACCATGTCCTCATCTTGTGATATCCCTGAGAAGCAGAGATAGCTCTCTGGCCTTTCAACATTTTTGTATCTTGAAAGGGAGCACAGTGCAGCCTTTTGGCTTAATATCTTTTCTTCCCAGTTTCCCCATTTTTTATTATAAAATAGATGTAGACTTTGTTCCAGTACTTGGTCAACTGGGAGCCAAAATTCAGGGTCTTCACTGGTCTCTGCAGAAATTGAAGTTTCCTAAATATCTGTGAGGTCACAGGGCAGGTCCCCTCACAGCACACGGCTTTCCTCTAGGAAGATCTCTGTCAGTGTGGCCTTTTCTCCTGTATGTCCTCCTTTCTCTACTCCTTGGACAGAGATTTTGTTTTTCTGCTGACACTTTCCCCATGCAGAGCTGTGGTGCCTTTACTCCATTCATCTCAATTTTCTTGACATCCACGATTTCCTTTATTATTTAAAGTGGCCCTCTTTACTCCTTTGAAGGAAATCCAGTGCCCAGCCAATATTTAGAGGATTCAGTACAGTGTAGTTTATCGTCATCATTGAATGGGATCAGATTATGTAATTTTATCTCCTCTCTGCCTGGATGTCACAGCCAAGTCGCCTGAGGTTGTTCCTACCTTTGAGCTCCCTAGGGGCAAGCTCTTCATCTTATCCATCCTTGTATCTCCAGCACCTGCTGCAGTACCCTGTGCAGAGTGATGCACGATAAATGTTTGTTGAACAATTGAATCTCTTTGGCCTGGGGAACTTCTGGTACATTCTAAAAAGGTACTACATGTAGAGAACAAGCTAGACTTGGGGAGGAATTGAAACCAAGGTCCAGAGCCATTGCTGAAAGTCATTCATCTCCCCCCACACAAGGAACAGCCAATGCACCGAAAGCTCTTTTCAGGGAGGGGCAGGGAGGACTTGTGCATTCTCATTCTTGGGTCCCCAGTACCTGGTGAGCACAGAGGACATGCCTGGGTTCCCCACTCATAGCAGACTTCTTATATTCATTTTATTTGTTAGCAGATTGATGTTTAATTGTTAAAACTTAGAAAGTTATTTGTGTTTTAATAAGTCACTTTAAATGTCAATGACTGAGGTTTTAGCTATCAGAACTGTTTATCACAAACCAAAACCAAAAAGAAGCCAGGTGTACACCTGTAATCCCAGGACTTGGGAGGCTGAGACAGGAGGATTGCAGGTTCAAGGCCAGTCTCAGCAATTTAGGGAGACCCTTAACAACATAGCAAGACCATGTTTTAAAATAAAAAATATAAAGGACTGGGGGTGTAGGTCGGAGGCAGAATCCCCAGTACAAAATACATGCATACACATGCGTGTGCTCACATGCACACACACTCAAAAAACAGAACAGGATTAGCTCTAAGAAGCTTGGAGCTTTCATCAAGTTGGCACTGTGCCTTGCACCAAAGCTTCTTTCTGTCATCTTAAGAGTCACATGACTAACTGAATGGGACGAGGAGCAAGTCTCCTTGGCTACCTGGGATCCCATTTTGTAAAATTCCTTCCCTGTAGACTCTGCTTCCCTGAGACCAAGAGGAATGTGTGTGGGAGAGGCCAGGATAACACATGGAAGCATCTGAGGAATATGCTGATAATTTGATTTCCTATCAGTCTGATATACTTTCAACATCTGTTCATCAGAGGCTGAGAACCTATCTCATGGGGAAAGGATGCAGACTGAAGAACTCAGCTTCTCTTCCTTGTTCTAAGTAATTCATATCAGTTCCAAAGGTATGGACCAATGTAGAAGAGAAAAATCTCTGAATTAACCCAATTGCCTTTCTTAGAAGGCTGCCCCCTAATGTGCTTCTCTGTCTCAGTCAGCATTCTCACCACTGTGATCCCAAATACCTGATGACCACAACTTAGGGGGAAGAATACTTACTTGTTTACTGTTTTGAAGATTTCAGTATATCTATCCCATTTTAGGCTGACTGCCAAGCAGGAGCTGGGGTGATAGGTCTTTAGGGCATGATGGGAGCAGGGAGCAGGGAGCAGTGAGCAAAAGATCAGAGGGAGGGGGTTAGAACCAGACAATGCAGCTGGGTGGGGCTGGACATTTATGTGCATGTGCACACACACATACCCCCTACCTGGCTATGCTGCCAGGGACCCGCCTCTGAGTATGGCTGCCTCTAGAGCAAGAGGTCCAGGGGACATTTTAATTTCAAGCTATAGCATTACCTCATGTTACTTGAGCAGGTGAGGGGCTCATTCCAACCCTACATGATTTTTCAAAATATTTCTACCTTGAGAAGTGTCTTTTAAGTACATCTCATTAAATTTCCAGTGGTGTCTTAGCATTTATTACTGGTTGACACCCTGACCTTAATATTGTTCTGCATTCAGCTCCACCATGTCACAAACTAAAAAATGTAAAATCCACCACTTCTTCCTTTCCATCCCCCTTTATATCCACAGGGTACTGACTGTGAAGTGAACTGGACTCGTATCAGATTCTCTAGCATGGGTGGTCACTGAACTTTGGCCCAAGAAAAGTATCTTATAAATGTGTGGTTCCATTTATTACCTAGAAAGATGCAACATGAATCTTGAGATGATTTACTATTACTTTTGATAATTAATAATAAATCACTACAGGCTTTGGTGTATGGCATTTGTTTTATTACTCCAAAAATGGATGTCAGCTACCTATGAGGTTCTGAAATGCTTGCCCAGATTGTATATCTCCAAATGGAAGCTCTGGAATAGAGTTCAGAAGCCTTTCCCACAAAAGTGGCCCTGGTACGTATGGTCTGACTGACTGAATAGATGAATGACTAGAGCACTATCTAGTTTATGGAAAACCTTGTGCTTATTTTGGATTTGCATACCTTGAACTGATGCTCTGACTTACACAACTATAAAATGGGGATAATGATTTCTACCACATTTCTTTATAAGGGATGAAAGTACTTAATAACCAAATTCATTATTGTACATAGAACACAAAATTTTGGTCTTAAAAAAGACCTTAGAAATATATCCCAACTTCCTTTTACAGATGAAAGCCTGAGGCCAGATGTTAAAAGACTTGTGTAAGGTTATCTATCAAAAAGTCAGAGGTGCCAGGCATCGTGATGCACGCCTGTCATCCTAGTACTTGGGAGGCTGAGGCAGGAGGATCACAAGTTCATGATTGGTTTCAGCAATTTAGTGAGATCCTCTGCAACTTTAGTGAGACCTTGTTTCAAAATAAAAAGTAAAATAGAGATGGGGTTGTACCTCAGAGGTAGAGTGTGCCCAGGTTCAATCCCCAGTACCACCAAAAAAAAAAAAAAAGTTAGACGCTTTTTAATTTGACCTGTCTTGGCAATTGTTGCTGTTACTGTTGATGCTGTTAGCAACAGCATTTTCTCAGGCTTTCTGCAACTGTAGCATATCCAAGAACTCCACCCATTTGGTGGAGTTTCTGTTACCTTAAGCTTCATGCAGTCACCCTGGGGAGAAACTAGCCATCGAGGGTGAGGAAGGTCAATACAATTCAATCCCTTGCAGAAAATTAGCAAACTGACTGAACTCATCAGCGGTGGGGATATTCTGCTATCTAGATGGACACCTGACGGAATCATGTCAAATTTTCATAGAGGCAATTAGTTCTCTCCACCTAGAGCCATTCAATTATATACTAACAATTAAACATCAGCCTACAACATTAAGACGTGATTAGCTCTTCACTAGTAACATATAGAAAACATCAAGGTGATTGTGAAGGAGTGGGCAGACCATCTGAAGGGCAAGGGGATTTGTTTTCAGACTATTTATTCTGTATTCACTCACGACTGGATGAGATGGCAAAGTGCCTTTGGTGAGACACACCGGCCATTTGTTGATGAGAATGGAGAGTTCGCTATCTCATAGATTTGACTTATGTAAAAAATTTTCTGAAATATGTGCTATTCTGGTTCAGATACCAGTCAAAAAGGACTTTTCAAGCAATGCTTCAAAAGGTTGAAATAACTGGGATTATTCAGCTTGACAAAGATAGCTGAAGGATACCTGAGAATTTTCTATGATGTGCACATTTTTCTAGTTAGGCCCACATTCTATTTCTACCAAAGCCAGAACAGGTTGAAACTAAAAATTTAGTGGCTCCTACTTTGAAATTATTTACTGTTAATTGAGGGCAATATTATCCACAGTTCTTGACTGGAAAAGAGAGGAATCCAACTCAAACTTACTCAAATTAAAATATGAATTTATTTATTTATGTATTTATTCATTCAGCTGAAAAGATCATCAACTTTAGGGAAGGCCTTGTTCAGGCACTCAGGTGTTCAGGCATGTTATCAAGATTCACTTTCTTTTCTTTCTCCTGCCCCTCCCTCCCTTCCTTCCTTCCTTCCTTCCTTCCTTCCTTCCTTCCTTCCGTCTGTAATTTATTCGGATGAAATTTCTATAACACAAAATTAACTATTTTAAGTTAACAGTTCAGTGGCACTTAGTACATTCACAATGTTGTGCAACCACCACCTCTTATCTAGTTCAAAAACATTTTCATCACTCCAAAGTAAACCCTTTGCCTTTTAAGCTGTTTCTTCCTCTTCTCCCTCTTCCCCAGGCTCTGCCAACCTCCAATCTGTCTCTATGGATGTAGCTATTCTGGATATTTTATATAAGTAGAATCATATATAGGTGACTTTTGTGTCTTGGTTCTTGCACTTAGCATAACGTTTGGAGGCTCATCCACATTGTAACGTGTATCTGTACTTCTTTCTTTCTTATGGCTGAACAATAGTCCATTGGCTGTATAGAACACAACTTGTCTATTCATCTGGTGATGTTCATTTAGACTGTGTTGTTTCTATCATCTGGCTATTGCGAATAAAGTGGCTATGAATATGTGTGTGTATACATGTACTTGTTTGAATGCCTGTTTTTAATTCTTTGGGGTATATACCTGGAAATGGAATAGCAGGATCATATAGCAATTCTGTTTAGATTTGGGGGACTGTCAAACTGGTTTCCACAGTGGCTAAATTTCACATTTCCACTAGCAACATGCAAGGTCCAGATGTCTCTGCCTTCTCACCAACACTTATATCTGCTCCCGCTTTTGATTATTGCCTCTCTGGTTGGTGTGAAGTGGTAGCTAACTGTGGACTTGATTTGCATTTACTTTTAATAACCCGTGATGTTGAGCCTCTTCTCCTGTTGGCCATTTGCCTATCTTCTTAGGGGAAGTGCCTATTTCTTTTATAGGGGCTCCATTCTCTGGCAGTCTTCCACATGATGGTAGGGCGAATAACCATCTCAGTTTGCCTGGGAATGAGGGGGTTCCCAGAATGCAGGCTTTCTCTATTTAAGACCAGGGACATCCTAGGCAAGCTGGGACTAGTTGGTCACCCTTGTGGTGGGAAAGATGGCTCTTGGAATCATGGGCTTGTATAATTTCACAGTTTAGGGATCAGAACAAGAAATCCTATAATTCTCCATAATCCTAGGAATGGTGATGGTGACCGTTCGGTCAATGTGATTGTCCTGACTTGGAACGTAGGCCCATCTGTGGACCAATCTCCTTGGCCAGGGGGATGAATTACTTTGATTTGGCATGTTCAAGCCATATGTCCGCTTCTCAATAAACAGGGACAGGCTAGAATTACTATGGAATTGGGGAGGTGGCTCCTCAAGCATAAGAATATTGATCAGACAGAAAGATGTTTCCCACAAGTGTCCAGATGCACTAGCTGTTGTGCTTGACGCTCACCCTTGGATTATTTGTTTTAGTCCTCATAGTAACATTACTGGGGAGATATTAGTACCTTAGTATTAGAGGTGGTAAAGATGAGCCTTAAAAACGTTAAGGTACCATGCTCCAAGTCACATAAATAAGTGCTGGAGACAGAATAGGTTAATTTGTAATATGACAGAGTATTAACAAGACATATCAGATGGCAAGGAGAATTAAACTTCAGACACAGGTTAAAGAAGCTTCCTTCAGAGGACTTCATACCAATCAGGGTCCCTTGAAGAAAATAAACCATGCCATTTATTCTAAGAGAGAATTTAATCAAAGGAATTAGCTAAACAGGTATTTAGATATTTGAAGGCAAAGGGGGCACTGAAGTAACAGGAATAGCAGCTCCAGAGAGAAGCTACTACAAGTTGAGCATCCCTAATCCAAAAATCTGATATCTGAAATGTTCCAAAATCTGAAACTTTTGGAGTACGAACATGATGGAAAATTCCATGCTTGAACTTATATAAAAAGTTGTAGTCAAAACCACAGGTGCACTAAAAATACTGAATAAAAGTATCTTCAGGGAACATGTATAAGGTGTGGATGAAACAAATTAATTTTGTGTTTAGAGTTGGATGCCATCCCCAAGATATCTCATTATGTGTATGCAAATATTCCAAAATTGGAAAAAAATCTAAAATTCAAAATACTCTGGTCCCAAACATTCCAGATTAGGAATACTCAACCTGTACTTCTGCTGCGGGGGAGCAGAGGCAAGAGGTTGGAATTACTAGAATTTAGAACTTGGGAGAAGCGCCAGATGGCTGGCTGGTGCTGTTAAGGGGCCACAATGAGCTAGTTGTGGGAATGTGGGAAACATTGAAATGAGAATCAGTAGCAGTAGGAACAGAGAGCAAAGAGGAAGGAGTTAGAAGGACCATCCATGGCCTTCCGGTCTCTTTCTAGCACCTCCTGTTGGCAGAGCTTAACAGGGAGCAGGCTGGCAAAGCAGAAATGTAGTTTGCAATGTCCCCGCTCCCTCACCCTGTAGCAGAATACAGCAGGGTGAGCTGGGAATTGAGATACGATTCTTAATGACCAACACTGCCTTTAAAAGAGGGGGAAGCTCTTACCTTTCAGAGTTCACAATTAGACTGTTCATCCATAGAATCATAGATGCTGTTTTTAAAACAATCCCAGATACTTATTTTCTGAACTTCACTTTTCTAGATTTGAGGAATGAGCATAAAGTCCGCTTGTAGAGATGTTTAGTAGGCTCCTTCCTCTCCTAATCCAGATACTATCTAGCTTGAATACTCAGACCATCTGCAGTCATCTCCATCCTGTACTTTATTCAGTGTATCCAAGCATTGCTGGAGCAGCTGAGCAAGAATCAAGGACTTTGACATCAGAAAAGCATAGATTCAGTCTTGCCTCCACCTCTTTATGGTTTAATCTTGGGTGAATCAATTAATTAGACTTAATTCCATTGTTTCAATGGACATGGATCTGCATTCCTATAGCATGAGGCTTCTATAAGGGGCATGAGAAATAATACTCAAAAAGCAACTGGCATGCACAGCACAATATTATTAAAAACAAATTCCATTCCTTGTCCCTTTTTCTCCACCCTTCTAGTTAAGATCAAACCACAAATTTCAGATAAATCACTCTCCTGAAAGCAGAATCTTGCTTTTGTGATGGCAACAAGGATTAGACGGATGAGTGGTTCCCCACAGTTTCCATCAACACTTCCATATAAGGACCACAAGCAACCAAGTGATCTCAGCAGTGTGATTGATGATCCACTGCAGTCAGCTTCCTCACAAGCTCCCTACTTTCTCCTTCCAACTAAATTACCATCCTGGGGCACCCTCTCAAGGAGAAAGTCTGAGCCAAAAGGCTGATGGTTATCTTCTCCTTACTTCCCTGAACTGTCCTAAAGTTTATTAATTGAAAATTGGAGGCAGAGACTCATCCTTCAGTAAGGCACAGTGGGCTTTGATGAGTTGTGTATTCCAAGCATGTACTTCCAACATTTTGGAGGCAGTACTGCTAAACTAAAAGAACCAACCTCTCCTTGAGATGTATGGGTTAGGGGCAATGCTGGCAAAAGTGGCAAGTGTATCTTAGGTTACTCTATGATGAAATTATAACTGGATAAAGAGTCACAGGCATATAAGAGCTTTGGGTGTCTGTCTCAAAATATGCTCTCCAGTGTAACAGAGAGAGACATAGACAGCTGCTTTACTTTTGGGAAATGACTAATTGGATCATAATTTACCTTTTCTTCATCAGAAAGTATAAACTTACCAAGCATCTTCTGTACCCTGCTATTTTAGTCAGGGTTCTGCATGGAAACAGAACCCAAATATATAAACAGAACCCAAATATATCATTATATATATATATATATATATATATATATATATGCATACACACATATACATACACACATATCTGCATGGAAACAGAACCCATATATATATAATCATATTATATATAAGTATATATCTATATATACACACATATACATACACACATATACATGTACATACACATATATACATACACAATATATATATACACATGTAGTTACTTATTAGATTATTTTATCATGTATATATAATCATAACAAATAGCATCATATTTATGCATACATATACATATATATATATATACATATAGATATATAAAAGAATTGGCCTATACCACTGTGGAGCCCGAGAAGTCCCATAATATGCCTTCTTCAAACTATAGAACTAAGGAAGCTAGTGAAGTCATTCAGTCTGCATCCAAAGCCTGAGAACAGGGTGGCTGATGGTATAATTCTCAGTCTGAGGCCAAAATCCTGCAAATGGTGGGGTAGAGGGAGAAACCTGGACCTCTGCTGTCCAAGGGCAGGGGAATAAGGACGTTCCAGTTCCAGAAGAGAGGGAATCTGCCCCTCCTCTGCCTTTTTGTCCACCCTGGGCCCTCAACACAATCGCTGTTGCCTGCCAACACTAGTGAGGGTTGATCTTCTTTCCTGGGTCTGTAGATTCAAGTACCAGTCTCTCCCAGAAACACCCTCATGGACACACATTAAAATAATGTTTTGTCAGCTATTTGAGCATCCCTTAGCTCAGTCAAGTTGACACATAAAATTGACTATTGCATCTGCATTTTCTCAAACCAGTGAAGATTCACTGTGTCCCTTGAAGGTTTTCAGGAATATGGCCTGTGAGGGGGAGGGCCTTGCTCTATAGGACCCATGTGGACCAAAGTTTCACCAAGCTGCTGCGGTGGCTTTCTCAATTGGAAAATACACAGTGGAACTAAACGCATCTGGCTCCAATATCCCCAGGGGCCTCTTTCCATATGGGAGTTAATAACCTGTGAACACTCAGACTTAAAACCCAGATCATCTTTAATTCACAGAAGGGCACAAGGCAGGGCACATTTCTAGCTGCCCTCTGTTTAGACGATTTATTTCCTTTTTCTCTGTTCTGTTTGTTTCTTCTTGACTTTTTATCTTTTCTTTGAATCAAACTGCTCTCTGCACTGCAAACTCAGTGTGTTGCTTTTCAGCCTGGATTGAATTTTTACAGTGAGCCATAAATCCTTGAAAATAAGATTTATAATAGAAATGCTGATACAGCCCTAGCTAGCATGGCCAGATAGGTATTCTAATACTGGATAGCAATATTCTCCAGATGTAATACTCTATAGATTTTTTTTTTGCTGTGATTCATATTGACCCAATTCTTTTCTAATCTGTTCAGTGCCAAAGACTGACCTGCCATGTCCATGACTGGCAAAGTCAGATGCCCTTTTGGCATGTCTGAATGGCATTGGTATCTGGTAGTACATGACACAGTTAACTCTTACAGGCATAGACTCTGTAAGGAGGAGTCTTGGGAGGAGGCCAGTTCCTTGGAATGAGGCAGCCTTGGGATGGGGGTGGGGGCATTTACAGGGGATGCAGGGAGAGAAGCCTGGAGCTCTTCTGGGGTTCTAGGGAACCTAGGCTGTGGGTTCTGGGTAATGACTAATCCAGTAGGTAGAAACTAGCAGGAAGGAGGGTTTCTAGGTAAGCAGATGAGGAACTCTGTCAGGTATGCAGAATACAGTGATGAGGAGCCAAGAAGCATTCATAGAAAACCAGGCAGGACCTTATAGTCAATTTATTTGCAACAAAAGTGCCAAACAAATACATTGGAGAAAGGACAGTCTTTTCAACAAATGGTGCTGGGAAAACTGGTTATCTACCTGTAGACAAATGGAACTAAATCCTTACCTCTCACCCTGCACAAGAGTCAACTTGAGATAGATCAAAGACCTGGAAGTTAGACCAGAGACTATGAAATTATTAGAGGAGGGCATAGGTTCAACACTCCAACATATAAGCACAGGTAGAAACTTCCTCAACAAGACCTCCAAAGCACAGGAAATTAAAACAAGAATTAATAAGTTGGATAGCATTAAACTACAAAGCTTCTGCTCATCAAAAGAAGCCATCAAGAGCTTAAAGAGAAAGCCTGCAGAATGGGAGAAGATCTTTGCAAGCTATCCCCCTGACAGAGGTCTAATATCTAGAATATACAAAGAACTTAAAAGACTTTACACTAAAAAAACAAATAATCCGATCAAGAAGTGGGCAACTGAAATGAATAGACACTTCATGAAAGAAGAGATACAAATGGCCAATAGATACATGAAAAAATGTTCAACATCATTAGCAATCAGGGAGATGCAAATCGAAACTACTCTAAGATTTCATCTAACCCCAATTAGAATGGAAATCATTAAGAAGTCAAACAACAACAAATGTTGGCGAGGATGTGGGGAAATCGGGACTCTTCTACACTGTTGGTGGGATTGCAAACTAGTTCAACCACTGTGGAGATCAGTGTGGAGATTCCTCAGAAAACTGGGAATGGATCCACCATATGATCCGGCTATTCCACTACTGGGTATCATACCAAAGGGATTGAAACTAGAAAACAACAGTAATATATGCATACCCATGTTCATAGCAGCACAATTCACAG